>JAKCPI010025298.1:0-35432 GCA_023213315.1 Euborellia annulipes | reverse complement strand
ATATACAAATTAAATAAGATTTAAACTTTCGACCGTTGGTTCTCGTTGAAACATTTTGTAAATTAAATTAAATATACAAATTAAACACTAGGTTATTTGTTTCAAAGGTTTTATTAATTAAAAATTAACACTTAATACGTATTTCGACAATTTCTTGTCATCATCAGAATGATCTTCTGATGATGACAAGAAATTTCTAACAGGAAGTTTTCTATATTTACTAATTTCCCTGGGACATTGGACATTGTACAGTAATTTTAATACAAGGGATTTTTGTTTTTTACGAATAAGATTATCTATTAATTCTTTTGAATAGCCATTGTTCATTGCGATCGAATAAATGATTCCCCTCTCTTTATTGAAATCACTGGCATTCATCGGGACGTGTAAGAGCCTGTGTACCATGTTATGGAAAGCTGACAACTTTGTGCTTTCCGGGTGAGCAGAAGATGCTGGGATTACTATATCCGTAAAAGTTTCTTTCCTATAGATACTAAATGAAAAATTGTTAATGTTTCTAGTTATGGTTAAGTCTAAGAAGTTTATTTGTCTATTGTTTTCTTTCTCTATGGTAAATTGAATTTTTGAATTTATTGAATTAAGAAATTTTAAAAAATTATCCAGTTGCCTATCTGAACCTTTCCACAGACACAAGACATCATCCACATATCTGAACCACCAGGTGATATTATTTGTTAACGGGTGTTTACTATTGAAAACTTTAGTTTCGAAGTTATCCATAAAAATGTCAGCCAGTAATGGTGAGCTTGGTGCTCCCATCGGAAGTCCTTCTTCCTGTTTATAAAATTTATCATTAAACGAAAAATAATTTTGTTGCAAGCAAGTATCGAGGACGTGCATAATATCTGAGTACATTATTGGGTTATGTTTCAATAAATGTTCACCCACAATGTTTTTTAACTCTTCCACCGGAATGGAAGGGAAAAGATTTTTTACATCAAACGAGATCAGTTTAGTATTATTTTCCAAAGGTATACTAGTTATTTTATCTATTAATTCTAAACTGTTTTTAATTGTATACTTAGGTTGAAAATTCAAATGTTTAGGTAAGATCGAATTTAGAGTTTTACATAATTTCACTGCTGGGGCATTTATATAGGAACAAACAGGTCTAATCGGATATCCAGGTTTATGTATTTTTGTTAATCCATAGAGGATCGGAGCTGAGGGGTTAGTTAAGGTTAGTTTATTTTTATTGTTAAGTCCTAATAAATAATGGCATTTGTTTACCGTTTCCTTAACCTTTTTATGAAACTTGTTAGTTGGGTCTAATGGAGTTTCTATAATATTGTTATCATTTAAGAAAGCATTTATTTTATGTATATATTCGGTTTTATTAAGGATAGTAATTGTATTCCCTTTGTCCGCTTTACTTAAAATGAGGTTATTATCTAATAATTTTTTCTTAATGTTTTTGACAAGTTTCATTTCTTTAGATCCCTTGAGTGTACCATTTTTGTTTCCTAATTCATTTTTTATAATTTTAGCACATTTATGTTTCGAAATAATATTAGAACTCCGATCCTTAAAATCAAACAATGCTGCCTCACAATCTATTGCCAAATTCTCATAATCTTTTTTATTTATATTTTTAGTTGGGGCATATTTAATCCTTTATTCAATAATGTTATTTCATCGTTTGAAAATGACACATTGGTCTTATTTTCAACTCTTTGATAAAAGGTGTTTGGACGGACCATAGATGATTTTTTATTTTTATGGGTTTGTAGTATATTATTACTTTTATTTTGAAGTATGGATAATTTCTTACTAAGGTTAAGATAGTGTTTATGATTGGACTGTGAGACTGCATCCCTGACCTTCCTATCCAATAAGTCAAATTCTATTGAGTGTAGCCTATAAGTTAATTCCAAATGTGTGTATTTTAAATGTAAATTTAGATTATACCTGTGTCCATACCATTTTTTCATTTCTTCCTTTATCCACATGGTTTGAGCCTGACGTATCACTTTTGAAGCTTGACTACTACTATTATTCTTACAAAATATTCTTACATAATTTGGGACTAAGTTACGTTTGATGCACTGAGAATTAAACCATAAATGATTTCCCACTTCCCTCATCCTTTTACATACCTTCATGTATAATCCGGTCAATTTAGCAGTACTAGCAGTAATTCATCTTTGTTTATATTTTTGTAAATTAAATTTTAAAGCGAGGCACTGAGGATGATGTGTGTTCTACGCATCGAAATATCTGCCAAATAAAAGGACGTCAGGTGGAGCTATAAATTTGCTGGTTATTATTCTCCAACCCCTTTAAATTAAACATTGTCTATATATTTTTGTTTTATTTTTTGGAGCCTCTTCTAATGTATAGGTCTAATACATGTTTTCTATATTTAAAATATCTTTGAATCAAATATTTCTTTGACGATTTGATTAAAAATACCAATCAATAAAAAATAGATATAGGCTTGTAAACCCTATTAAAATAAAATATTAAAAATAATCAGTAAATGAAAGTTATGTGCCATCAACAGATTATTTTATTATATATATACAGTATAACTGTTATCTCTTGATTTATCCAGTTATTTAGAGAATAATTTCATTTATTTTGCATGCAGAATCTGAAGGCCTTAGAGGTTTAGCACAAAATAAACAGACAGAGAACCTAATCAGCCAAATGGTCAAACGGACAGACAGCCGCGTTTCTAATTGATCACGTAATTACATATAATCGAGGCGATGATCTAGACACACTGTCTTGTTAATCTCGATCGTAATATGACATATAATGATGACTTGATTCACTTAGCAAGACAATAAACCTTCAAAACGATTAATCTATTTGCGTGTCGGATAGATGGATAGATAGGTATCTACCTACCTACCGATGTAGATTATGAAGGAGGAGAGCTTTGGGAAATCAAATCTCGAGAGTATTCAAAATCTATTCCTTGATTAAAGAGAGTAGTCAATGAATAGTATTAATTTCTCTTGAAATGAAAATTACCCTCTTGGGATTATGGAATATTTATAATCTTATAGTCCAATAGTTTTTCAACCGAGTTTTGAAGTTCATATATTTCAGACATGTTTTGCTGGTATGATGTATTTTTTCTTGATTTTACTTTCTCTTATGTATATAGGCCTATATATAATATATATAGAGAGAAAGTATTGGATTCATGTCAAAAATTCGATGTCGAGATTTTGATGAATATACACGTTTTGAGTGAGGTCCCCTAAATCCAAAAAAGTGGTTTTCGCGACATGGTCTGTGTGTGTGTCTGTCTGTGTTCAATTTAAAGCATGAAGGAGCTACGAGGATGAAATTTTATATTTAAGTTAGGCTCCATATGAGGCGGAAATATAATTTAATCAAAATCGGCCAAATGGTACTAGTACTTTGCTGATGTACTTTTTCAGTTTTTTTTTTTTTTTTTTTTTTTTTTATTTTCTCAAAATTCGCTCTAACGATTTTGATTCAAATTCAAAAATCGATTATTTTTTAGATGCTCTTTCAAATGAATATTCTCATTTTGCTCTCAAAATTGTTTGAAGCACACTTTACTTTTGTACTTCATAGGTAAGATAGGAGAATGATTGGTATGATAACAAAATATAAATATTTTCTCATGTTTATAAATTTGATACCCTGAATTCTAACATATCAGAGAAAACTAAACATATCGACACAAAAAAATCTGGTGCGACCAATCATACCAGATTTTATTTTGTAGTTTGTATTTTGTATTGTTTATGTTTGAAATATATATATATAAGATTTTTGTAAGTTTGGTATGACTTCTGGCTGAAAATCAAGTATAAATGAAAAATAAGAGAAAGTAAAAAGATTAATTCTTATTATAAAAATAGAATTTTTGAAAATTTATTGTACGATGGTCATTCGGAAAGTAAAGAACGTTTTTGTATAAAAACTTTAATAACTGATAATAAAAAAGTAAAACTTTATTTACATACTATTTGATACTTAGGTTACTTTTAACTGTGACAGGAGGGGGGACTAGAAGAAAATCGTCAAAAAAGGCGTTACGTAATATGTGGACAACCTCATATCACTCTTCAATTAAATGAATTACAACGTAATTAATTAACTTAAAAGAAAAATGAGAAAAATATCCAAAATTACATAAATAAATCAATTTTAATAAAGATATAATCTCAATTTTTCCGCTTTATATTTTTGTTGCTTTCGAATCCTTTATTGCATAATTAATAGCTGAATGATAAAATATCTGATAGGTCTCTAATGACCTGGCTTATTACTGGCGCTTGAGTATAATTTCTACTCGAGGGATAAATAATTAACAGCACCAAATGAAGAACTTTCATGTCGATGGAAAAGATATATATCATTCCTAATTGAAAAAAAAAATTATACATGTGCCTATAAAATTCTCAAACGAAAAAAATAAATAAGCATTTGAAAAAAATTCATGTTCTTTTTTTGTATATGTATAATCCAATTAAAATAAAATTTGCTCTCTCTGGCTTATGAAATAAAATTAGTAGTAAGCTTTACGTATAGACAATCCTGATATTATAAAACTTCCAAGAGTGGGTTGAGTAAATATGATTTATTAGATTAAATTGTTTTCGATAAAAATTAGAAAAATCTAGTGTGACAAGCTCCAGAACACAACTTTCAATAATTCAATCGTTAGGGCGAATTTTGAAATTGGTGGACCCTTAGGACACTGGTACCCAACCGGTGTGCTCCGGCACTCAAGGGAGCCGCGTGATTAGCTAAGAGGGAGCAAGAGAGGATCCAGATTAGTTTCTCGAGAGGAGGAGGGGGAGTAATATTGTGTGACTGGCCGCTCAGCACACAATTTTCGATACTTTCGATAATTTAAAGGTGCATTCTGTACTTGTTTACCAAAATATATATACAAATTATATTTTTAAAATTTTATATTAAAAATAAAATTTAAAATTCCCCAAAAAAATATTTTTCTCAAATATCGGGGGGGGGGGGGTGATTATCCCCTTTGTATCTGCCCTTGACCGCGAGTTATTGAGATAAACAAAAAACATTACCATATACCATACATAAGCTAAGGAAACTATTAATATATTACTTTCTTACCTCTATATATATGTTAATATATATAGAGAGAGAAAGTATTGGATTCATGTCAAAAATTCGATGTCGAGATTTTGATGGATCTTCACGTTTTGAGGTCCCCTGAATCCAAAAAAGTGGTTTTCGCGACATGGTCTGTCTGTGTCTGTGTGTCTGTGTGTGTCTGTGAACAAAATATCTCAAGAACGAAAAGAGTTAGGAGGTTGAAATTTTATATTTAAGTTAGGCACCCCCATGGGACCTGACACGAAGCTTTTGACCAAAATCGACCAAAGAGTACTAGTACTTTACTGATGCACTTTTTCAGTTTTTTTCGATTTTCTCAAAATTTGCTCCAACGATTTTTTTTAAAATTCAAAAATCAATTATTTTTTAGATTCTCTTTAAAATGTATATTCTCTTTTTGTGATTGAAATCTTCTGAAGACCACTTTACTCTTGTTCTCCATAGAAAAGATAGGAGAAATGGTTGCCATGGTAACAAAATATAAATATTTTGTCATACTTATAAATTTTACATCTTGAAAATCGAATGTACCGTACTGTCGGAAACTAAATACATGTCGACACAAAAAATCTGGTGTGACAAGCACAGTACACAACATTCGATTACCGAAGGTAAGAGAAAGTTGTGTGCTGTGCGCCAGTCACACCAGATTTTTTTACTAACAATTGTAAGTGATTAGTAAAGTTTATTAAATTATGTTATTATGTACGTTACTTATTATATAATATTTCATTATTAATTATTTTTTAATTCAAGGAAGAGTGCCCCTAGTGTTCAAAGTAATTCCCAACGGTGCCCGTGGTTGGGAACCTCTCCCTTAGGACCACGAAGTGAGTGTTCTACCACTGTACTATTGCACAGGGGCTTCTAAATTAATTGTTAGCCAATATATAGCTAGTTAAATAAAAAGCATTATTTTACTTTCAGTTGAAGGCTAACGTAAGTGTAATTCCAAATTTTTTCCTCCCATCCAATTTGTGATCAATCCTTTAGAATTGTATTCAAATCCAAGCGTTCATTAAAATGCCATTTTAATAAAAACTTGAAACTAATCTTTTGTAGTTCTCCTCCTCCTTGGTTTAATTTTTTTTTTTTTTTTTTTTTTATACTCTTGCGATTCAATATTTTAACTGATTCTTTTTCTGTTCTCTTAAAACAAAAGATAGAGTTAACAAATCTCTGACACGAGGATCCTCCTCTTCCTCGTCGCTGTCCTCGTCTTTCTCATCCTTCCACGCAACTCCCTTTGTCAAGACGTTTTTTAAATAATGAAATGAAAACTCCGACCCACTTAAAGAAATTTTTCCAGCATTTTATTCTTTAAAATTCAATCCACATTTCAATTCTGCTATGCATGCAAAATATTGAATAAAATATAATACATAGATAAAATATTTTTTGCATTTCAAATTCTCTGATTTAGGAATAGCTTAGCTTTTAAATAAAGTTATATTTTTAGTTACTATCTTTAATAAGCCTTTTGTACTATGTATATTACGTACTCTAAATTCAAGTATATTCTCCCAGCAGAGATTCTGATGCTAAACTCTTAATGATTCCCTGGTTACGTCAGTACACCCCCGCGATGCAGGGGGGCGGGGCCCGCGGGTCGGACAGGGCTAAAAAACTGTACTTTAACGAAGTTATAAAAGTTTTTGCAGCAAAGAAAGCAAAAAGAGAAACAGAGACGTACCAAGTGGGGGGCGGGGGGGGGTCAACCCCCAGGCCCCGAGCCAGGTCCCCAAAAATTTGTCTTTGAGGGCCCGGGGCCCTCAGGGCTCAGGTAAAAACGGAAAAATTTAGATACAAAAATATTTAATGAAAATTTGTCTTTGAAAGGGCCTGGAGCCCTCGGGGTTCAGGGATATACGGTATTTTAAAAATATTTTTGTGTATGGAGGAGGGGATATCATATATTCATTATATTGAGATTAATGGGGCCCTAAAAAAGGTTGCGGAGGGAAGGGGGGGGGCACAGCTAAAAAACGTTACGCCATTGGGCTACCTTTGTTTTTATATTAATAAGGATACCACTAAACTGCTGAACACAACAATAAATATTTTCAGCTCTATTTTTCAAATGAGGAAGATAAGGCAGTTAAGCATATAATCCTGAGTTGAAAACAACTCGAGTTCAAATCCAGCCCATGGCAAAATATTATCTAACTCTTTGTGAGATGCCTCCTCCTGAGGAAAGAAACGGGAACCCACCTCATTATTATTCTCATGAAAGTTACCTTTCACCAAGGCTTGACATTAATGACTGAAGTCAGTAAGTATTTTTCAAATACTCTAAATTTAATAATTTCTTTACTCTATTTTGAATTTTAAAGCCCATAGGAAATACAAATACGATTTAGCTATATTTATATTAAATTAGATCGTTTGTGATTCAATTTTATTTTCATAATATGTTTTTAATGGTAGAAAATTTGAATATAATGTAGGTATTTATAATTAAAATCCCTGATAATTTCAAATATTAACGATAGCAATAAAATGAATTTAAAATTTTCAAATTAAATTTAATCATTTGTAATTTATTAGTATTGAATAAATTGTTATTTCTTCCCAGACACCATTAATATGTAGAAATATTTTTTAATTGTTATAAATAATTATGAATTATCATTCCAATCCAATTTGTAATTAAACCACTGAATAATAATGAAAATAATTAATATGGAGCATCCATTCATTAATAGATAAATACAGTAATACAAAATCTAATTGAAATTTATGGCGTTAAATTAAATCAAAGAGGACTTAATCAAGATTGCAAGCTCTTTATTTGCACGGGTTTAAGAAAGGGTGAGGCCCAAGACAGGTCCTGCAGGTTCCTATAAAGTAACGTTTTCCAAACTGTGAGGCGCGCCTCCCTAGGGAGGTGCGGACTTGTCTAAGGGGAGGCGCGAATATTAGCCACAGAGAGAAATTTTCCAAATGATTGCTAATATTATAAATAAAATAATAAATAAGTATAAATTAAAAAAAAATATTTTTATATTATGGTGGGTCTGGCTAAAGAAACGAAGATATAGTAACTGAGATATTTGTTCACAAACAATATCAAGCAGCTCTCAATATATGGATAGGTGGTTTGGATGAAGAATGCTTTTGAACACCCGCCTGGAAGACAGCGATAATGAGTATTTTCAAATATATATATTTATATATATATATTAGGGTGTTTCATTTGAAAAAAAATTTTCGCGGACACCGAAATATTTTTCAAAACTTTGAAAAAAAATTTCCTCGAAGTTTCAGCCCTTAATTTTAATTTTAAGTACTTCCCCTCGATAGTTGAATTTTTCCCATTTAAATATCATGTAAATCATTGTATTTTTTTATTTTTATAGCTATAGCTTTTCAGATGTATGAATTTTCATTGCAATTAGTCGTAATCTGTAGTGTATTAGACACTTTAAAATGTACTCCAGTACTTAAATTAAAATAATATTAAAAAATCTTTTAAAAATATTTCGCTTATTCAATTGATATTGAAATATTATTCAAGAAATTGAAAATGAAATTATTTTATGATGCTCAATAAATCAATTTCATATAACATAAAAACAAAAATTGAATTTTTCTAATGGATATTATTCCGATTAATTTTTTAATCTAATATTAATTTGAGGATGAAGGAAAGGGTTGAAAAGGGGTTCAGTGAATTGGTTGTGTTGTTGTTTATTGAGTTTAATAAAAAAAAATACCCTATTCGAAAAATATATCGCGTTTTTATTATTATTAGATTATGAATTTTTTTTTAATCTTTTAATGGACTCAGATGAATTATTAGCGAATTAAATTTGATTTATCAAAAGAGAGATCGAGTTTAAAACAGAGTAATTTTTTATCATTTTAATAAATTCCAATTTTTTTTTTTTAATTTACCTTTTGATTAATGGGCATCAAAATTAAAAGTCATTTGGGTTTTAAATTCTTGGGTAAATTTATTTTAAAAATATAAATTTTCTGAGATATTCATGAAAATTATTCTATTTAAAATTTTTGAGTGTATTTCAATATTAAACTATAAAAGGTCTATTCTTTAAAAACAGGCGTTAAAATTTAAAATAAACAAATGGGTGTTAAAAATTAATGTAGAAACACTCAGCGTTAAAAAATACTATTCTCTAAACAAAGTTTTAACAGCGACGTTAACATGTTGCTTATATTTCAAAGTTATCAAAACTATAATCCCACATTTTAGGTTAAGGACGCCATGTTTATTTTAAACCCGACGTTAAAATATTAAAGGCACTCCCTAAACATGACATTAATTTTTAACACTATTTACTAAATGTTAATGCTTTGGCTTTAAATTTTTGTTTACAGAATAGCTATTTGAAGCAAGGTAAGGGTATTTTTTTTTCTTTCGGAAAGAAGAATCCAAAAATTAATACTCGTTTGTGTACCGTATGAACATTTGAATGATTTGATAAATTTATTCGGCCGTCAGTTACCGAGAGTTTAAATCAAGTGGAAAGCATGTCATTGAAAAATAAAATTTATATTAAATTTAAACAACTCATGTGAAAATTAGAGTTTAATTTTCCAGACATTTTATAATTTGAATTTAGGCCAAAAGTAACACTTTTAAGAACTAATGAATCTGAACTTATATGCATTTAATAATTAAAATGCAGATATAATAATGAAGAGATCAAGTGGGATGGTTTCTGGGTTAAGAGCTCGAGAAATGGGGTTAAACCTCCAACCACTCTTGCATTAGATTACCAACCATGTTTAATTAAACTCCATTTTTAATTAGATTACCGCGCTATTGATTAATAAAGTTATAACTTTTTAAAGAAATTCACAGCTGAAATCATATTTTTAAATGATTTTGATGATTGGATTAATGATTCTTTTTGAGATCGTTTGAACCAGAGACAAAAATACCGATAAATTATATTTAAACACACTCTCGTTCATTTTTAACCACCTAATCAAAAAACTCTTAGTTTATATCTATTTTATCCAGCTTTCTGTTTTTTAGTTTTATTAATTACAACAAAGAATAAAATAAGATTTTTTTACTTTTTTTTTTAAACACTCACACCACACATACACACAGTCTTTTTGGCAACTTAGGCCAAATAAGACTTTTTACGATACTCACTATTTTAGTAATTATCTATTGTTATCTTTTTTATCATCGGACTGCCTGGGATCCGAACCCGCGACCCTTGGTATACAAGGCAGGCGCCAATTACTCCAAGCCCGAGAGCAAAATAAGATTATGAAGATACAAAACATATATTACTATGGTTGCCTAGCAGGTACGCAGTCAAAATATTTTTCGGAGCGGAGGTTTGGATTTCCCCAAAATGAATAAATTTTTAAGAATATTACATTTTAACACTTTTATTTATTTACCCTTTATTTTTTTATTTATTTATTTTTTGAGATTTCGGAGAGGGGAGAGAGAAACTCCCCACCAAGGTTACCGCCCTATCACAATATAGTATCATCCTTGCTAAAAAGATAATATAGCCTAAATAAAAATTTGAGGCCACTTGGAAATCTAGAAGGTTGAATAGATGCAGGAACAATATTATGGCCTCTCATACTGAATAAAAAGGAAATTGTTTAGAAGGTACCTTTTTATTGAATTGGAAGGAACATCTTTTGACGTTAATTGTTTTAGAGTGGAGAGGAATAGCCCGACGTTAACTTATGTTCATCAATCATGCCCTGCACCATTGTGTATTGTGTCTTGTAAAGACTGAAATCTTATTATGTTTATAAGGACGGGGCTCGAAGGAAAGACAAAAGAAGAAGGGATCAAAATGAAATAATATCTAAAACTAAAAGCGTTCGCTGTTTTGACTATTTCAAAGATATGCTACTCCGCAAAAGCAATTACTTATTCCATAAGGACGTAGCTTGGGCCCTGGCTCAGACGTAGAGTTTCTGCTTCTTGTGCCAGGGCTCAAGGGTTCGCATCCCGTCTCATGAGACAAAAATTTATTTTATTTAAATTGGCTACCAATCAAATGAAATAAATAGAGACGAGTCTAAATGGCCTCCGATGTCAAAAAAGATAAATTAAAAAAAAAAAAGACGGAGCTTGTATTTAAAAGGATCTTTATATTTTCTGGCAATGCTTATTCTCATTTTATTAATTATTGTTTTTAAAACGAGTTTGATAAAAATGAATATTTTATCTAAAATTTCCATATTAATAAACGTGAATATTGTTATTTTAGTAAAATAAATATTTCATTATTTTTCAAACACCGGGGAGTTCTGACAAGATCATTGCTGTTAAACAATACCAAAGTATATTATTGGGCCGGTACCCTAGGATAAGGGTAGTCCACCCGCCGCGAAAGCGTGGAGGTCCTGGTTCGACTCCAGGTGGTGCAATTTCGCCCAATCTTAAGCACAAACATATCTAGCAAACTTGCTATCTTAAACTATATACAGTATTGACTGTCTAATGAACAGTCTATTTGAGCATTAATTGAAAAAATTCCATCCTTTTCAAACAAGGCTCTACCTAGTTAATACCAAAGTAAGTTTGAATTTCGGGAGGGTGACGATGAAAAAGAAACGTCATGTACGTTCTCCGGTAGCCATCAGCGTAATTACGTGAATAGGCCTATCCAAAGATCTCAGGAACCGAAAAAGATAAATGAAAAAATTTTCAAACCCTATTAAATATAAATTTTCACAAAATAAATATTTATTTATTTCACTGCTATTATTTTTCTGAAATTGTTTATTAATATAGGCCCTGTATATTTATCATCATTTATCTCTCTCTTCTTTTTTAATCATCTCCTTTAATATTTGCTAAAATAATATTAATTATACTTGATGGAATTCTCATTTCAAGTTATTTTTGAATATAAAAAATTATACATTTTTTTGGAATATCTAATAAGCAGAACAAGAGTAGAAGATTTAGGACATCATTTTTTAAATCAAAGTATCGTTAATAATAAAAAAAAATCTGGAAACTGTAAAATGTTTTCTCAAACACATCAGATGAATGATCAACGGAAGTTTGTGTTTATTTTTTGTTAAAAAAAAAATGATGGAAAAGGTTTGACGAGAAGAAATGAAAGACAAATTACGACGTAGTGCTATTAAAAAAAAAAAGAGAAGAGCATGTGAATTTTGATAAGAATGTTAAAAGGGACTTTAAAATAAAAATTCCAAACATCATCCTCTTTGGTATTAAAATATAGCTATATAATTTAATTTATAGTACATTTCCCTACAGCCTGCTCATTTACAATTTTCGCCTATAAAAGATATAGAATCAACTTTTCTACTAATCATAGATCCAAATTTTTCTCATAGAAAATATTTATAAATGAATAAGTATCATTTAAAAGAGTGCATATAATATAATTATACAGTGGTAGTATTTTTGCAATATATAATATATCACTTAGTTTTAGGTTTGATAGAAAATACGTGTTATAAATGGGCTCGACTGAAAGAAAGATTGTCATTTTGTTAAATTGGTTCTAATTCAATTCGATTAGCTAATTAAAAAGAACCGGAAGAGAGGAAAGTAGTGGGTCTATAAATCGTGACTTGTCTTCTTGACCCCAACCCTGGACATAAACAGTTCTAGCCGCTAACAAACAGTGCATTCGCACGCAGAATGGCGATAAATCCACTCACACCTGATGCTTTTTCTATTTGCTGCAATTTTTAATCAATACTTCTTTTTGGACAAAAAAATATGGATTAATTTTTTTTAAAATTGAAAATGAATTGTTCTTATTACGAATTATTTTCCCACAAGTGAGTTAAGCAAAATGATAGACAATCAAAATGAAGAGTTGTGATTCTGTTAGACTAACAGTTTTCTCCATTTTTACTTTCTCTTACCTATGTATATATGTAATATATATAAGAGAGAAAGTATTGGATTCATGTCAAAAATTCGATGTCGAGATTTTGATGGATCTTCACGTTTTGAGGTCCCCTGAATCCAAAAAAGTGGTTTTCGCGACATGGTCTGTCTGTCTGTCTGTCTGTGTGTGTGTGTGTGTGTGTGTGTCTGTGAACAAAATATCTCAAGAACGAAAAGAGCTAGGAGGTTGAAATTTTATATTTAAGTTAGGCACCCCCATGGGACGTGACACGAAGCTTTTGAACAAAATCGACCAAAGAGTACTAGTACTTTACTGATGCACTTTTTCAGTTTTTTTCGATTTTCTCAAAATTTGCTCCAACGATTTTTTTTAAAATTCATATATCAACTATTTTTTAGTTGCTCTTTAAAATGTATATTCTCATTTTGTGATTGAAATCTTCTGAAGACCACTTTACTCTTGTACTCCATAGAAAAGATAGGAGAAATGGTTGCCATGGTAACAAAATATAAACATTTTGCCATACTTATAAATTTTACATCTTGAAAATCGAATGTACCGTACTGTCGGAAACTAAATACATGTCGACACAAAAAATCTGGTGTGACAAGCACAGAACACAACTTTCGATTACCGAAGGTAAGAGAAAGTTGTGTGCTGTCGCCAGTCACACCAGATTTTTTTTTTTAATATTAGTCTTTTCGGCATCTTAGGCCATATAGACTTTAGACCAGTGGTTCCCAACCGGTGGTGCCGTGAGATATTTAAAAAAAAAATTAATAAATAATAAAGTGGCGCAAAAAACAAAGGAAAAGTTTTTGGCAGGGCTGTAAATATTTCTTGCCAGGGCGGTGAAAATTTCGTTTCCTTAAAAAAAGGTAAAATGATTTTCACGGAAGGGAAAAAAATATCCTAGTGTGTAATGTTATTCACAAAGCACCTGTGGGGTGCCGTGTACTTCAAAAGGTTGGAAAACACTGCTTTAGACGGTACTCAATATTTAAAATTCGATATATATATTGAGGTCCATATTTATTTATATCATTTGGTATCCAAATGATTTAAATAAATATTTATCGATAGCTTGGATCCGAACCCGCACCCCGTGGCTTTAAGACTATCAATATTGTGAACACCGCTAGCCTCTCGGTCACGGAGGGGGGGCATTACTGTTTATTTTGAAGGGAATTTGAAGAAATACACAGAAGGTAGGAAGGGCCAAAAATAAAATGCTTTATTCCTCTGGAAATATTTTGGAACTTTTATTTAAGTAACATCATTAGTATTTACATTTAATCTTTTGGTCCAATTTGAAGAAGTAGTTAAATCCAAATAGAATAAAACTATTCCAATAATATTATTCTTTGAAATTCACTATTTTCAGGGAAGTCTTGGTTCCCGTCAAGGTGGCATTTATCCAATCAAAACTCAAATTCATCTCGCGAATTGCCATATCTTAAACGAAAACTATTTCAAACAAAGTTCTTTTATCTGATTTTCCATACCTATATTTATAATATTTATTTTTCTAGCGTTTGATAAAATAATTCCTAGTAATAGAGAAAAAATTTTATTTCTTAAAATAAAACACTATTTTTGTATATTTCTAAGTAATGGCTAATTCAAAAACTGGTGCGGATTCTAAAAGGTTAATCTCAGACTTTTTCATCTCGGAAAAAAACATTCTCCATTAACTCTCCCTCTGTCTCTTTCTCCCTCTGTAGTCTTAATATAATATTTTGTGAGAAGAATTTATTTGCATTTTTTAAAATAAATTTAATTTCCAGAAAGATTAAAAAGTCGGAGGTTATCTTCTTAAAATGATTACTTCTGGCTGAGAATTTTATTCATTTAAAGGTAATATATCTTTAGAAAGTACTTTAGAGATAAGAATTGCCTTGGCTTTAACCAAAGTATATCATCCCTATATTTGCGATAAAATCTTAATTCAAATAATATGTGAGATATTTTTTTATTTTTATAACGCCACACTATAAAAATATTTGGACTTTTGTTCCATCAAAATTTTTCTCTATTCATAAAAGAACGGAGATATTAAAGAAAAAACTTAAAAAATGTAGTGTGGGAAACAGGCCAGGCGACGATTCTAGTAAAGTGATACGGGCTTTGTCCCTTTAATTTTTTCTCACTTTTGAACAAATTTCTTCTCTTTCTCCCTATATCTCTGGCGATATAAAAATAATATTCATATATATTAAAAAATGGAGATTTTTCTTTTTCTTATAATTTTGAAATAAATATTCATTGGCCTACTATTTTTTTATTGTTGGGGTGTGTGAGAAAAAAAAATTTGAGTTAAAAGATATTAGTATTCAATATACCTCGATTTGGACTTAACTAGTCATAGATATATTTAACAAGACTGTATGTTTTTTGTTGGTCAGGCCAAGCGCCCTCGGGAATCGAACTCAAGATCTCCAGCCCTTCCGAGGCATCGCTGTGCTGTCCAGTCCATTGAACCAGGTCAATGGACGGACCCTCGACCTACACCATCAAAAACTGCAAAAAAAGGGTTAAGTTATGGTTAAATGTTCGTGGTGGATAGAACACTGATGCCCCGGAGAGGCTGGAGATCCTGGGTTCGATTTCCGGGCGCTTGGCCTAACCAACAAAAAATATGCAGTCTTGTTAAAATAAAGTTTTGCCTGGAAATTTTTTTATATAACTGTTTCTAAAAAACATTTTAGACAAACTTAAACCAAAAGAGAAGCCTCTTTTGCTAATTAAACAAAATTTTGGATCGCGATGAGAGATATAAAAAAAAATTTAAAAAATGCTAATAAGTTGTTTAAAAAAACCATTTTTGATAACCCAATGTAGGCCTATTATGCAAATAAATTATCATTCGAAGGTTACGAACTAATGATACTCATAACTTATATTATCAATATATTAGTGATTTTTGTATTATTATACTGAATTTTTATTTATGTAATTAAATAAATAATTAATAACGTATGTGACCTTTAATAGATAAGGGATGTTTGGCCTCATCAATAAAAAACACTCACATGTCTTGTTAAATATATCTATGACTCAGTTAAAGTCCGAATCGAGGTATTTTGAATACTATTATCTTATTCAAATAATAGATCTCGAAAAATATTTAGCTTTAATAGATAAGACAGTTAATGAGGCTATTTAGTAAATGAGACATAACTAATGCAATTTGACGGATTAACTCAACAAATAAAAATAATTTTTGTCAAGAATACTAGAGATGTTAAATTAAGTTAATATCTCTTATTGTTTTGTAATTTTTTTTTTATTGTATTTTATATTATTTGTATTCATTTTGTAATGCTTATGGCTAGATGGCCACAGACTACAAACCAATAATAAATCTTAGACCATAATATGGTCAAAGATATATTATACAGTATATTGTACTTTACTCAAATTATTTAAATACGATATACGTGGGGGTCCAGGCAAGGATAGATCCAGAGGAATTTTTCTTAAGGTGCGCGTCTCGAAAAATGGTTAGAACATAGGCTACCGAGTTACTCGAGGCGGCACCAGATGGCGTTAGTGTTCCCCCATTAGGAATACAAGGAACTTGTTCCATTTCATTCTAGAGCTTTCCAGCTAATTAATTAAAGGCAAAAAATTAATTATTCTTTAACACAATGATTACTAATTTAATTATCTACAACTTAAAGAGCTCCTTTTTTAAAATATCTTTTATTTAATGCGATTAATCTAAAAAAAAAAATTTTTTCAAAAATCAAAAAAAGGGCTTCTATTATTTGTAGATATTTTAAATAGCTTTAATTAAAAAAAAAATTTGAGGTCGATAGCTTCAAAATTATGGCCGCTGGAAATTTCCAAAATTAGCACCCCGAGACGCACACCTTAATTTTGGTAATTTAAAGGCGCATTCTGTACTTGTTTGCCAGAATATAAATATAAATCAAATTTTTAAGTATTAATTTTTAAAATTTTACATTAAAAATACATTTTTCTCGTATCCAACAGACTACTACAATATCACCTATACAGTATTATACTCGTAGTTACGCAATGTGAAAGAGGAAAAAAAAATTGTTTTGTATATACTCGTATATAGAATATAGGGCTATTATAATATTAAATATCAGAGCTCCATAGATTTAATTTCAATCTGAAAAAAATTATTCTCATCAATTTAGCGTCTGTTTGTATAATAAATAATTAAAAGCACTTAAATTTTTTTTTTTTTTTTATAATTCCCATTGTAAATGTTTGAACTGATGCCTGGGAACTTTTTTGTTTAACGCGATTTGTTTATAATAATTAGAGGGTTTTAACAAAATCATTCTAAGATTTCCCTCTATTTGACTTTGAATTTTTTTTTTTCTTTTCCCCCCCGGGGCCCCCCCCCCTTCCACCCCATGAACCCTTTTTCCTTTCACCCCCCCCCGCCTATCCCTCTCTCTAATAAGCACCTGATTACATTTGTTTCCATTCGAAAGTGGATTTTTTTTTGTACCACTATCAGCTGGCATCCGGGGGGCTAGTTCAACTTTTATTAACTTCGTCTGGGTGTTTAGATTCCAGAAGCCATTTGTCTTGAGCAACTTGCGAATTCACTCCCCTCTCCCATCCCCCATCCCATCTCTTCCATTGAGAGTTCTTAGTTCTTCTTTTCCAGAAATTCTATTTGGGATTCAGCGGCTAACGTCAAATGAATTTTTCCTTTCGAGGGAAAATTTTCCAGCTATAAGAATTTTTACAAGTCACCAAGATAACAATGATGATGATTAGACCCAAGGAGCAAAAAAAAAAAAAAAAAAAAAAAGGATATAAGGTATTGATCGTCTCAAAAAGGAGATAAAAAGGGAAAATTATTTGAAAAAGAAAGAGCAATCGACTTGAACGATTCGTATTATCATATTTAAAAAAAATACGCACAATATTTCCAATGTATCGATTTTTTTAAATGCGTAAACATCTTTATTTATAAATTTCTATTAAAAATAGATGAATATTGAAGAGTGTGATAATTGCATCATTCAAATATGTCCGTACTAAAGTCTTTAAAAACTTTATCTACTATAAGTCTAAAAAGGTCGTAGTTCCAAATATCTTCAGTAGGGAGTAAGAGAACTCTCTTAAGTGCCTAATTAAACAAAGTAACTACCAAATAAAATAAAAAATTTAATTTCAAAAAAATTTCATGTTCTTCTGGTTGAATGAATGACGGGGGTGGCCTAAATAAATTTAAAATATTAATATTTAAAAACAAAAGAAAAGAAAACTTGGCTTTAATTTTAATAAAATTTTTAATAAAAAAAAAAAATGATTAAAGTATTTTTGAGAAAATGGCCCTTTCATAATGTTATTAAACGTAAATCCTTTTAAATGTTGCGTTCTAAGCTTGATGAACATCTCACCCCTTGCCCACCCTCAAATATAGTTTAAATTTAATGGCTTAAGTCATTTAACAAAATTACTTGATTTGATTTAATTTGTTCTCATTTTTAAACACCCGATTTTATTTTTTAAAAGAGTTAAAAAAAAAATTGGTAAAAGAGGCGACCTGTGTTTGACCTCGTTGACCTATTTAATCATTTATATATTATAATTATGGCCAATGGGAGGCGACATTTTGCCATTTACATGGAGAGCTGTTAATTTATACATTCATAATTTTTGACATTTCATTCCAACGAATTATTCTAAATTTAGGGAAAATTATTATTTTTCCATCATTATTGGTTTGTATGGTCTTCTAATGGATTTGAAAATCAAGGATTGAAAAGATCTACAGTAATAAAAACTGTTACATGTAAACTTATAAAATAAAAAACTTTAAATCAATAAACCTATTCCATGACTGACAGTTGAAATTTACGTATGAAAATCTGGTTTGACTAACATAGACATATATTTAGTCATATTTACTATCAGAGCCTCCTAGAAGTCAAATTTTTTAATATAATCAAGCAGAAGAAAGCCCTTGACCTATGGGCAGAGGTAGAGCATTAACTTCTGGTGCCAAAGGTCAAGGGTTCGGATCCCGCTCCAAGCGAGAAATTTATTTGAATTGAATTGGATACCAATCAATTAAAATAAATAAATAAAAAAATGAAATAAAAATGCATAAGAAATATTTAGAATTTTTTACAAAGGAAACCACCACTCCTATCATTTTTATGGAGTACAGTAAAAGAGTAAGAGATTTTTGGGGCAATATGAGAATATACTTTCAAAAATATATAGCCTAAAAAATAATCAATTTATGAATTTTAATCAAACTTTTGAGCCGATTTTGAGAAAATCGAAAAAAAACTCAAAAAGTTTAAGTTTATTAATAAAATAATAGTAATCTGGCCGATTTTATTCAAAAGTTGAAACGAAGTTCTTCAACGCGGCTTACGCAGGGTGAATTGGGAGAAAATGTAACGTAACAAAAATGCGTTCCCAGCGCCCGAGCGACGGCGGAGGAAGGCGAGATTAACCGAAGTCTTGGCGAGGCCACACCCACAGGCGTGACGTGAGGAACTTAGTTTCTGCCGGGGGTCCTACAACCCCACACGTTTGCTTTTTTTAAATTAAAACAGAAATTATATTGATTACTAACAATAAAACAAACTAAAAATCAGCTTGGTGTCTCATAAGAGGCACCATAGCCTACTAAAGGATAATTAACAAATTTGTGAAGTTCCTAAACTTTATAAAACAAAGTAAAAAAAAAATTTTATAGGAAACATTTAATTTATAATTAGTTCTAATTTCCTGTCAAGATGTTAATTTTTGTTATCCATTTAACTTTGTTCGTGTTTTTTGTTTTTTTTTTTTTTACTTCTATCGTAAAGAGAATTAAAAGAAGTATAAGAAAAGAGAATCGATCCCGCTTAAGACCTCCTTTCGAAATAAACAAATCACGATAGCTAGCTAGGTCCCAAAAGATTGCAGGTGCTATTAAAGGCTAATCTATTCCTGAATGAAGTGATTGTGGCTCAATTTGAAGTTGCAATTTCTGACCCTCTCTTAATTCCATTAAGAGAATCTATCCTCTTTTTTTTTTCTTATTATTATTTTTATTATTATTATTATTATTATTAGGGTGCTTCAGCAAATAAGCCCATTTGAGATTTCAAGAGTTGGAATATTTTATGAAACGATATGATAATAAAAAGAAATATCCTCGCATGTATGGATGTATAATAATAATATAATATCTACATATAAACTCTAAATTTTAGTTAGATTTACATTTACCGTAATAATAACAAACTGCCTATCGTTTGTGTCTATAGAGAGAAAGAGAATAGAATTTATTCATTTTCATTTCTATGAATAAAAATAAAATTTTTGTGATATTAAAATTTATGGATATGTTCTAAATATATAGTAGTTTTATATAAAATTTATGATATCATATTTACTAGTTTTTTTTTTACTTCTAATATTGATTTTGCGGAAATATTTTTGTTTCAGGTTAATATATCCATTTTTGGTGGAAGATAAGCAACACAAATTACCAACTCACTAATGGATTATTCGATTAATTGCTCGCTAGGACTCCCAAAGGGAGATGTTGAATTTTCCTAGAAATTAACAATACCGCATTCGTGGGGCGCTCTAGAGGAAGAGTGGAAGCGTTATTAATTTCTAAAAAGGCTTAACAACTGAGTCGTTTGCTCTGAAGTAATTAAGAGAAAATTCATTAGTTTGGGAGTCATTTGGGTTGCCTTTCCAACAATCAAACACAAGTATAATAATTTATAATATCTAGTGAGTATATTGACAAAAGTTACCTAAGATAAGACTTTTTTCTATATCCTTTTTTACTTTCTTTTATCTATAGGCCTATATGTAATATAGAAGACTATATATAGAAAGTATTGGATTCATGTCGAAAATTCGATGTAGAGATTTTGATGGAAATACATGTTTTGAGGGTCTTTGAGTCCATGAAAGTATAATAGTTTTCGAAACATGGTCCGCCTGTGTGATGATTTAAAGCATTAAGGAAATGAGCTACGATATTAAAATTTTATATTTAAGTTAGGTAGCTTCCCGGACAGTTAAAATAAGCTTTTGAACAAAATCAGCCAAAAATCACTAGAACTTTACTGAAATACTTTTTCAGTTTTTTTCGAATTTCTCAAAATTTGGCCAAACGATTTTGATTAAAGTTCATAAATCAACTATTTATCAACTATTTATTAGATGTTCTTTCTTCTTCTTTCTTTGCCTTTATTATTCCCGCGGTGTGGGGTCGGAGGTAAAGGGGCTGGCGGAATGGATTTTTTGTGACCGAAAGAAATAGAACAGGCCGGCCCGTCGCACGGTCTGACGCCTGTTTAAAATATATAAAGCCCGGTCCACACGCTACGTTTTGCACAACCTTTTAAGTCTGCGCGGTCTTAAGACGGAGTGAAAACGTTGTAATTTTGAGTGTCCAGACGGTGCAGTCATATTTGTATTTTTTGCTCAGTCTTGTGCGATATCGTCATGGGGGAGGTTCTCCTGTGGTCAATTTTTGCATGCTCTCTCGTTAGAAAAAAAAGATTAGAACATCTTAGAAGAACCGGGCGTTCGAAGTGGTCGCGTAAGTGGCTTTTAAAAAAGGCGGGACTTTTCCCACATTACATTGTTGCCTCCCTGTTACTATACTCCTTCGATTTAACACGCCAAATACATGGGAAACTTTCATAAAGTGCAATAAAATCAGTTAAAAACTCTCTAGGACATTGTCGAAGGTCAGCCATCGTGGAGTGATTAGGGAAAACTGAGGAACAAAACGATTCGGAACATGGAGCAAGCGTCCACATGCACCGACTTGTCCACACAGGTCATGGATTTCAAAGCTAATTTGCTCAGTTATCGCTGCAACTGTACCGTCTTCCCGCCGGGCTCAAAACTGCGCAAATTTCCTGTCCACACGCAACGTTTTAACTGCAACGTGTTGAACTTCTCAAACAAAAGGTTGTGCAAAACGTAGCGTCTGGACCGGGCTTAAGGAAGGGACAGAAATGTAAAGAATAGGACTGCCAGTCCCAGCTCGGGTAGCTCGTGGTCGCCATCCACGTACCCACAAGATGTGGGCCCCTGAGCAATATTAGATAAAGGGGCTTAAAGCCCGGTCCAGACGCTACGTTTTGCACAACCTTTTGTTTGAGCAGTTCAACACGTTGCAGTTAAAACGTTGCGTGTGGACAGGAAATTTGCGCAGTTTTGAGCCAGGCGGGAAGACGGTACAGTTGCAGCGATAACTGAGCAAATTAGCTTTGAAATCCATGACCTGTGCGGACAAGTCGGTGCATTTGGACGCTTGCTCCATGTTCCGAATCGTTTTGTTCCTCAGTTTTCCCTAATCACTCCAAGATGGCTGACTTTCGGCAATGTTCTAGAGAGTTTTTAACTGATTTTATTGCACTTTATGAAAGTTTTCCATGTATTTGGCGTGTTAAATCGAAGGAGTATAGTAACAGGGAGTAACAAGCCCTCGGGGCATGGCGTAGAGGTTAGCGTGCTAACCTCATATACCAAACGTCGCGGGTTCGGACCCCAGGCAGTCCGATGATTTTATTTAAGCCAATTGGATACCAAATGGCTTAAATAAGAATGCCTGGACCCCATATGTGTATAATTATTAATAACGGATATCGTAAAAGTCTTATATGGCCTGAGTTGCCGAAAAGACTGTATGAATGTGTGTGTGAGTGTGAGTGTGAATGAGAAAAAAGTGTGAATGTTTTTAAAAAAAAAAAAAAAAAAGGGAGGCAACAATGTAATGTGGGAAAAGTCCCGCTTTTTTAAAAGCCACTTATGCGACCACTTCGAACGCCCGGTTTTTCTAAAAGATGTTCTAATCTTTTTTTTCTAACGAGAGAGCATGCAAAAATTGACCACAGGAGAACCTCCCCCATGACGATATCGCACAAGACTGAGCAAAAAATACAAATATGACTGCACCGTCTGGACACTCAAAATTACAACGTTTTAACTGCAACGTGTTGAACTGCTCAAACAAAAGGTTGTGCAAAACGTAGCGTCTGGACCGGGCTTAAGGAAGGGACAGAAATGTAAAGAATAGGACTGCCAGTCCCAGCTCGGGTAGCTCGTGGTCGCCATCCACGTACCCACAAGATGTGGGCCCCTGAGCAATATTAGATGCTCTTTAAAAATTATATGTTTTTCCTAAAAATTGTTTGAAGTAAACTTTAATGATGTAGTATTTCAGATTTTTTGGAATTTCTCAAAATTCGCTGGAATGATTATGACTAAAATTCATAAATCAATTATTTTTTAAATGTTCTTTAAAAAGTATGTTAATAAGTTTTTTTTCTAAAAAGTCTTTGAAGTAAACTTTACTGACGTAGTATTTCATATTTTTACTTTCCCTTATTTCCAATGGACGCATTCGTTCCTCAGCCCCATCTATGAAACGAAACTGGTCAAATTTGGAACTAAGCTGTTATGAGAAACTATATATATCTCGACACAAAAAAATCTAGTGTGACAGAACAGTATTACACAACTTTAAAGTAAGAGAAAGTTCTGTGCTGTGCGTTAAGCCTCTCTCTTTAATAAGTGTCAGACTGTGCGATGGGCCAATGCATTTCGATTGCTGCGATAATTCAGCGAAATAATAGGTCAGTTCTAAAATTAGGTTAATTTTTATCAGGCAACTCCGAATTACAAGTGACGCAAAGGAAAATATTTCACCCTCTCACACACCACAGAAATACACTAAGAAATATCAATATTATAAAATAAACAAGTTTTAGTAAAATTAGAAACTCACATAAATTATATTTAAAAAAAAGCGGGCGAATAGCTCAAGGGTATGTATATAAACTTTTCTAACTACAGACCATTTTTAAATATCATCATTGCCACCCTTTGGAATAACGCTTGGCTCTGAGATTAGATATAGCTGAATCATTGGCCAAACGGCTAATGGACGTTCGGGCTTATCTACAAGTCACTTAAAAATAACTACAATTTTTTTCAGAGAGCCTTAAATATCACCCACCCTCTTCTAAACCCAGGGTGGGAAAATGGACAAGGATATAGGGTGATTTTTATAAAAGATTACCTAACTCCGAGTTAATATTATCTTTATTCGCATTATTATCAATTATATCTTTGTACTTTTTTCATTTTATTCGTTGTTTGCTGTTTAAGGGGTAGTTAAAAAAAAAATAGGTAAAATATAAAACCCCGCCTATTTAATGCACTAATTTTAAAAGCATCCATAATAAAAGAATTTTATAGGATTATAAATTAATCCCGCTAATTTAAGAATGTTTCAAAAATAATAATTAATCTAAATTATATTACACTATAACGTTAGGCTATAAAAATAATTATACTTGAATTTTAACCCAAAAGATCGATAAATCATATATTCCCTTTTAAGTTCAAGGCCATGTCAAATAGCATCGATAAACGGGGACCTAACGAGACAAAAATATTTGGGGGTTATCATAATCAAAAATAAATGTATTAGGCCTATAAACCCACGTAGTATATAAGACAAGGAAAAATTTGTAGAATATTTTTGAGGAGAGGGTCGATTTATTACATGCTTTACCAATTAATTTAATTGTATATTGACGGATATATAAGTTACATAAATCAATAATAAAATATTTTTAAAGTCTTTTTGACAATAAATAGATTAATATAAATTTAAAAAAATCTGGTGTGACTGGCGCACAGCACACAACTTTCTCTTAGTATGAGAGGCCAAGAATTGGGTAAAACCCAACCTCAACCCCCCGTTTATTGATCTCATTTTAAAAAAATACATAGCTGATGTATGAATTACTCCCCTGCCAAGCGAACAAGAACACTTGGAAGGGGAGTTCACAGCAAGTGAGACAACTTGTAGATATTAACTCATTCGTCGACGCTCAGCGGCCCCCAGCCGCGAGATCCGGCCATTTCCCCGCCGAGGACCAGCCCCACGATGGACAGCATTTACCAGTAAGCGATCCGGTCGCAAAAGCGGCACAATGACAACGAGGCGAGAGGGATCGGGCCACCGGGGAACCGCAAGCCGCGAGCTATTTTGCTCAAACCGTCCACCACCGGATCACTGTGCTCCGACACACAGAGACCACACGGTGGACGGGAACCCAGAGCAGACACACAAATACACACACACAACTCAATCACACATTTTTTTTTTTTTTTTTTTTTTTAAGTCCCCAAGAGCCGCGCCGGCCCCCGCTCAAAAGCTCAGGGTACCGAGCCGCGCCGCGACCCGCCGACGCCCCCCCCCCGGCCCCTACTCAAGGCAGAGCACCGCGGAGGAAGAGACAGGACTATTTTTTTTTTTTTTTTTTTTTTTTTTTTTTTTTTTTTTTTTTTTTTTCCTCAACTGCTGGCCACGTGGCCACCTACCAAATTTGGCCTTTTGGCCTCCATCATCTGGTCCCCCCGTACGACACGGCCGACTCGCCTACTCCGAAGGAATTTTTTTTTTTTTTTTTTTTTTTTCTCCTCGGCCTCCTCAGCGTGTCCTATTATGTAAATGGCCGTGGCGTCAGACAGGGACCCTAAAAAGAAAACCATTCCCTTTTTTTTTTTTTTTTTTTTTTTTTCATTCATACATTCAGTCATACAATTCACATTCATACCATCTCGCGGCCTGCGACATGCCCAGAACCGTCACCACCACACCGCTCCCGCATCAAGCCAGCACCACCGGACAACATCGAGGACTAATTCGACGCAGACGCTAAGGGGCCGCCCGCACTGCCACTCGCCCACGCCGAAGAGGACCGGAATCAATGGCCTCGCCTCCTGAAACACACCTACGGGTCTGTCGTCTCCCGGTTTCAGTCATGCGCCCCCAACGATTAAAAGTCGTGTGGCTGCCTTGGAGTACTCTTGTCACCCCCACACATAGTGGCCCTTGTGATACCAAGGCCTCGCAAGACAATGGCCGAAGTTGGGGACATCACGCCTCTCCAGGTCAGTGTATACCCTCACTGGTGACATCTGTTGCACCAGTGAGGGTACGGATGGCCGAAAAGATAGACTCAGACCGATATTTAGCACTTTTCATCTCATTAGCGGTTTCAAGATCTACCGCACCTGAGATGATCTGCACATCAAGGATAGCGGCAAAACCGTCGCGGGACGCCACGATGTCGGGCTTGACCCACGCATTACCATTGGAGATGCGCGGTTCCTCCAGGACATCGTAGCCCCCTTCGCGGAGTTTAGCAGCTATTGTCTTCGTAAGAGCATTGTGGCGCATAAGGCGGAAGTTGTGCGTACGCCAACAGGACTGCAGTATGTGGGCTGAGTGTCTCTCTTGCGCCACAGCCGGCTCTGCAACGAACATCCACTGTGTCACGCCTTATCCCACGAGATGTCCGAACACGGGTGGACAAAGAATTAATCCACACGTGCATATATTGGACATAGTCTCTGGCAGGAACTTTATCGGCACGCTCCCTTATCCATGCGGTAGACACCGACTGGAGGGGGGCACTGCGCAGCTCCTTGCCATCCACCGAGGAGTGGATTCGGTAATCGAAAGTTGTGTTCTGTGCTTGTCACACCAGATTTTTTGTGTCGACATGTATTTAGTTTCCGACAGTACGGTACATTCGATTTTCAAGATGTAAAATTTATAAGTATGGGAAAATATTTATATTTTGTTACCATGGCAACCATTTCTCCTATCTTTTCTATGGAGTACAAGAGTAAAGTGGTCTTCAGAAGATTTCAATGACAAAATGAGAATATACATTTTAAAGAGAATCTAAAAAATAATTGATTTTTGAATTTAAAAAAAAATCGTTGGAGCAAATTTTGAGAAAATCGAAAAAAACTGAAAAAGTGCATCAGTAAAGTACTAGTACTCTTTGGTCGATTTTGGTCAAAAAGCTTTGTGTCACGTCCCATGGGGGTGCCTAACTTAAATATAAAATTTCAACCTCCTAGCTCTTTTCGTTCTTGAGATATTTTGTTAACAGACACACACACACACACACAGACAGACAGACCATGTCGCGAAAACCACTTTTTTGGATTCAGGGGACCTCAAAACGTGAAGATCCATCAAAATCTCGACATCGAATTTTTGACATGAATCCAATACTTTCTCTCTATATATATATTACATATATACATAGGTAGAGAAAGTAAAAAAAAAAATATAAATTTTATAACTTGAATTCGAATGTGCCATACTGTGGTCAAATAGCATCGATAAACGGGGACCTAACGAGACAAAAATATTTGGCGGTTATCATAATCAAAAATAAATGTATTAGGCCTATAAACCCACGTAGTATATAAGACAAGGAAAAATTTGTAGAATATTTTTGAGGAGAGGGTCGATTTATTACATGCTTTACCAATTAATTTAACCATACTGTTGGAACTTAAATAAAAATCTGGTATGACAAGCACAGAATAGAACTTTCTCTTTCTCAAGGTAAGGGAAAGTTGTGTGCTGTGCGACCAGTCACATCTGATTTTTTCCTAAAGATTATAATGAGGAAAAGGGAAATTATTAGTTTTTTATTCGGATGCCCAATAATAGGAAAATCTACATTTATTTTGTCACGTATTACTTTTATCAAAGTAAAAATTTAATTAATTGATATTCTTTTATGTTAATATAATCCTAAAAAATTTAATTTTGTAAATAATAATAGAAATACACGAGATAAAATTCCTTATGAAATTCATGATTTCACACAACCCGCAACTAATTACGTTACTCAATTAGAATTCTGTGAGTATTTTGACAAAGATGAAAACAAAGTGCACAGCACGTGTATTGTGATGTGATTGAGCAAACGTTGACAAAACACTGACTGGGTGGAATAGGAGAGACGGTTTGATCACTTTGATTAAACGATTGGCGCTTGCAGATACTTCTTTATTATGTACATTCCATTGGGAAACTTGATTAAGTCATCTCTTAATATGTTTATTTAAAATTCAAAATGGAAAAAAATAAAGATGTGAGGGGGGGGGAGATTTCATTAATAGTCTAAAAAAAAAGATGGAAAGTATCGACGCAATGCCCTTTAACAAACTTCAATTTAAAAGATTAAAATATGATTCAGCAGGTCGACATGTTATTAAATTAAAAAAAAATAAATAAAAAGCGAATAAATGTAAATGAGAAATTTTTAATCCATTTTATAGTTAAGACGGTTTATCGATAGATGAAAGGATTACCAAATTTTATATTTAGATGTTATTTTCTAAATTAAATTAAAGAATTATTTTAAAAGTATCTTTATTTAGTAAAGTGATTTTTTATTATTTTAAATGGAGAATATTTTGAATCAATTTAGATATTAAAAAAAGAAAAACCAAAGATATAAAAAGTTAAAATTGCATTTCAATAGTAAATTTTTTATAAAGGTCAAATTATTAATTTAACGAAGAGGATTGAAGAATCAGGGGCGGATTAAAGGGGAGGGGGTGGTGGGGTCGATCGCCCCCCCCCCCCCCCCGAGAAGAAATTCAAACAGTTATAAAAACTAGTAATCTAAAGAAATTATGATTTCCGCTCTTTAATTTCAATTGAATTTGTTACCATTCAATTTAAATAAATAGGAAAGGGGTATAAATGGCCATAGATGCCGACAAAGTCCTTAAATAAAAAAAAAAATAAAAAAAAACCGCCCCCCCCCCGACAAAATTACATTAATCCGCCACTGTGAGTTTGTGTAAAAGATATCGTAATTAATTAAGTCTCATACATTACCACCTAACGAACGCCTTCACTATTGCATTCAAAGTCAAATTTCTAATATATTAGTTTTGTTATTAAATAATCTTCTTAAAATTTTTTTCTGGACATTATAAAAGGCATACTTGTATTTTCATTTTAATTCCAGGCCTCTTAATCAGAGAGATCTCTACGGTAAAAGCTTATAAATTTAATATGTGAGAGTTTTTGAAGTTAAAAATAATAAATTTTGAAATTCCTATTTAGGAATTTAATCTCTTTGCCACGCCCACCATCAGGGTATTTCATTGTATTAAAAATGAACAAGGACTTATGCGGTGTTTTAACATTCATTTTCTAATTAATCTTCTCTCTTGTAAATAAATAAATCCTCTATTTTATTCATAGACCGAAATTCTGGAAATTTGTAAACAATCAATTGCTTTATCAGATATTTGCATACATTGTTATGTTAATTGCTATGTGAAGAGGTAAATGCATAGTAAATAAATCTTAATTAGCTATTTGGGAATTATAGCTTATTAAGTAGAATTGTAATTACGATTTCCAGTTTCTACTTTTTGGAAAAGAGCGTACACCAAATAAAACGGGACAAGAGAAAAAAAAAGAACAGATTCACCAAAGCAAATAATTTGTCTTTGGTGTATATAATATGTTAAAATAAATTTATAAAAACGGTGGTGCTATTTCAAGAGTTTAGAAAACATTAAAAAATCATCTGAATAATAGATATGACTGCTCGAAAGAATATGATTTGGACGCGAGGCTTATTACAAACTGCTTTATTTGATAATAGAGCTTGTTTTTGATAATAGATGAGGCAGCTGCTCGACTCTATACTATGTGTCATTAGTAGAGATAAAGTAGAGACTCACTCTGCTTGCATAAATATTATATAGGACACTTGCAGAAGATTATAGAGCTCTCCATCGAACGGCACAGTTTCACTTGAATAACGTGAAAAAATAACACAGGTTGAGTTTATTGCTCGCTCTGAAAGCTTGTCTACAAGATTTTGTTGTAGGCCTATGTATTGGGAAATACAGTATAAACTTTTTCTCTAATAAATAATGAATCTTAATAAAATAATTTTCTAACTTTGATATCTGAGACGGGGGTGGGAGCAGAAGCAAACAGGCCCTTCACACTTGAGGAGGAAGAAAAATATCAGCCTTAGTTCGGCTAACTCGTCGTTACTAAGCACATATTCACAAAATACGATGGAGATAGTTCAAATTTCCAAATAAGACAACTATATGTATGTATAATCAATATCTCTTTATTCATTTATGTGAGAACTGACACGTTGTGATTACTCTATGTGGTGATTTTCATGGGAATAATACTGGGGTGAGTTCCCGTTTCCTTTCTCAGGAGGCATCTCAAATCTTCTTCTCTCCTCGCCTTGTCCCCCGATGCGGGGTCGGCGGACCTCACTCTTTCCATCCAACCCTGCCATACGCTTTTACGACCGGAAGAAATAGGACAGGCCGGCGTCGAATGATCTGACGCCTGTTGAAAAGAGGAAGGAAGAGACAGACATTTAAAGAACTGAAGGACTGCCTGTCCCAGCTAGGGCAGCTCGTGGTCGCCATCCACGTACCCACAAGATGTGGGCCCTTGAGCAAGAGGCATTTCAAATAGAGTTGGATAATTTTGTTGTCATGAGGTGGATTTGAACTCGAATTGACTTCAACTCAGAATTATAAGCTTAACTGCATTATCCCCTCAGCTATTTGTCCAATGAAGTGTGGTGTTGTAGGCTAATTTTTACTTTCTCTTACCTATGTATATATGTAATATATATAGAGAGAAAGTATTGGATTCATGTCAAAAATTCGATGTCGAGATTTTGATGGATCTTCACGTTTTGAGGTCCCCTGAATCCAAAAAAGTGGTTTTCGCGACATGGTCTGTCTGTGTGTGTGTGTGTGTGTCTGTCTGTGTGTCTGTGAACAAAATATCTCAAGAACGAAAAGAGCTAGGAAGTTGAAATTTTATATTTAAGTTAGGCACCCCCATGGGACGTGACACGAAGCTTTTGAACAAAATCGACCAAAAAGTACTAGCACTTTACTGATTCACTTTTTCAGTTTTTTTTCGATTTTCTCAAAATTTGCTCCAACGATTTTTTTTAAAATTCAAAAATCAATTATTTTTTAGATTCTCTATAAAATGTATATTCTCATTTTGTGATTGAAATTTTCTGAAGACCACTTTACTCTTGTACTCCATAGAAAAGATAGGAGAAATGGTTGCCATGGTATCAAAATATAAATATTTTCCCATACTTATAAATTTTACATCTTGAATTCAATTGTACCCTACTGCCGGAAACTAAATACATGTCGACACAAAAAATCTGGTGTGACAAGCACAGTACACAACTTTCGATTACCGAAGGTAAGAGAAAGTTGTGTGCTGTGCGCCAGTCACACCAGATTTTTTATTTTTTGAATTTAATGAAAAACAATTAGCCTACTTGTGATTTTTTTTCTTCATCACCTGGATATTTCTAATTTCGGTCAGAAAAAAATAATTTGCGTATTATCTGTTTATTTGAAGATTGTATACCAAGGGTCGAGGGTTCCGATCCCAGGCAGTCCGATGATTTTATTTAAGCCATTTGGATACCTTCTGGCCTAAAATGTTTGTGGAAATTAATCTTCCTTATTGCCATCTTAATCCTTATTGCCATCATAATCTTACTTATTGCCATCTACAATCGATTGAGTGATCCTTTTCCTTGAGTGATACCTTTTGTTTGTTTAATATCAAAATGTATTTTGTTGGCACAAAAAGCGTCTTTTTATTCTCTTTTTAATGAATTATTGTTTTTTTTTCTAATCAAAAGCTTTTTTTTTTTTTTAAAAACATTCACACTTTTTTTCTTATTCACACTCACATTCACACAGTCTTTTCGGCAACTTAGGCCATTTAAGACTTTAAACGATATCCGTTATTTATTATTATACATATTGGGGTCCAGGCATTCTTATATAAGCCATTTGGTATCCAAATGCCTTATATAAAATCATCGGACTGCCTGGGGTCCGAACCCGCGACGTTTGGTATACGAGGTTAGCACGCTAAATCAAAAGCTTTTAAAAAGCGAGAAAATTATAATGAAAAAATTCCAATTAATTCACTTAAAATGTTTAAAATTAATTGGTGCATATTTTTAGAATGATATGTTACGGATTGTGTAGAAATAACTAATATAGATAGAATATTTATTTTTCATAAATGATATTGTCTCGTTCATCTAATTAATGATAAACAAATGGAAAATTTAATATATCAATTGGCTACCAGTTGATATATATAATAAATATACTTGGATCATTCTTATTAGTACATTATATTCTTAAATTTTCGTTTATAGTTAATATGGTCTTAGATGTCGATAGACTAAAAAACGGAAAAATGCGTGTGATTCATTGATATTATCTCAGGGGCATATATAGAAATTTTTTTCGGTGGGGGGGGGCGGCCTGAACTCAAAAATTTTTCTGAGGAAATTTTTTTTTTAAGAAACTACATTTTTTTTCACACGAAATTTTTTGCAGAACATTTTTTCTTTTGCGGAACCAAAGTTTTCCATCCTGCGGAAAAATTTGTTGCGTTGATGTCTGTATATCCCTATATATGTATATGTGTTTGGGAAATTTCGGGGAGGGGAGGGTGGCCCCGGCCCCCCTCGCCCCCCTTATATACGCCCCTGTATTATCTAATTTAAGTCGAAACGTTTTGCAGTTGTATTTCGATAGATGCTGATTTCATTTCTTTTCACAGAATTCTCTGATCTGCCGATAGCAACATTTCTCATAGTTCAACGAATCTTTGAAGAAAAGCTATTCAATATATTTTAAATCTTTCCTCAAGTAGATTTCATACAAATTCCCTCTCATGGAATTGTTATTTTCTATAGTTCACTATGCTTGGCTTGGTTTGAGACATGCCTAAGTTAATATATTAAGATAAGAAACTGATAGAGACATCTTTCCCCGGAGAGTGATAAAAATAAAACAATCAAATAAATGTCTAATCTATTTTTTAGAGACCATTTGTTCTCTGCGAGTTGTTTATTGGAATATAAATTCACTTTTTATCTATTCATTAATTTAATTGCATTCAGTTTGTCATCTTATAATTTAAGTGATGATTTATAATAGGAGGGGGAAGAGTAAGGCACAGATAGGCTCAGTAAAAAGATATAAAATCGATAAAATTTGGTATTATCTTAAACAATTTGCATATGCCTTGTAAAATAATTATTAACACCTTAATATAAAGTGACTTGTATAATATAAATTTAAATTAATCAATTTTATATTTTATTAAATTTTCGAGTCTTAGTTCGAGAGTTGTGGCCAAACCACGCCTTATGCCAGAATTTGGGAAATGTAAAAAAGTAAAAAAAAATATTTTAAGCAAATAAAAACTAGCCTAGTAATAAAAAATTACTGATATAATGCAAATGAGCACAACTTTCTCTATCTTCAGTAATCGAAAGTTGTGTTCTGAGCTTGTCACACCAGATTTTTTGGTGTCGTGATATATTTAGTTTCCACCGATATATTAGAATTCAAGAGGTAAAATTTATAAACATGGGAAAATATTTATATTTTGTTACAATTACCATTTCTTCTATCTTTCCTTTGACGTAAAATAATTTTTTTTTGAATTTTAAACAAAATCGTTAGAGCGAATTTTGAGAAAATCTAAAAAAAAAAAAAAATCTGAAAAAGTACATCAGTAAAGTACTAGTACTTTTTGGCCGATTTTGATTAAAAGCTTATTTTCACGTCCTAGGGGGGGGGGGGTGCCTCGCTTAAATATACAATTTCAACCTCTTAGCTCAATTCCTTCATGCTTAAAATTGAATACACACACACACACCCACACACAGACAGACCATGTCGCGAAAACCACTTTTTTGGACTCAGGGGACCTCAAAACGTTTATATCCATCAAAATCTTGACATCGAATTTTTGACATGAAATCAATACTTTCTATATATAGGCATATATGTATATTAACATATACATATAAGTAAGAGAAAGGAAAAAGACAAGAAAAGAGCAAAAACATATTTTTGTCTCAGAAATATAACAAAGAGCGAGCCCCTTGTAGTTATCTTGCACCTTGTACAATATAGCTACGATAAAGTTAATTTATTTATTTATTATTTAATGTAAACAAATCCTCAAGCAAGCCCTGGATTGGAATATAGGATCTCACCACAATAGCCCTCAGGCAACTCTACGAGGAGAGGGAGTTGCTGTGACATCCCGTCCTGTGGAAGGGACGTAAAGAAGGTTCCCTCTCAGTGATGCATTCTTCGAAAGGAGTAGGCTACACGCCGGTGCTGAGGGAGTCCCTCCTCAACTAGAACATCCTCCATAGCATAGAAGAGGTTGGATATAAGGAGCCGGTTGGAACCAGAAATAAGGATTAGTTCACTAGCTAGAGACGAAAGCAGGAGGAGGAGTTAGAGATAGGAAATGATGTAACTTCACGGGGTGCCGGTAGATGGCTACGGCCAGAGGCCGGTTGGGTTTGAGGTGTGTGTCTTCGTACACGAAAGCACCTCGGCCAAATAAACGGGGATCCCGATAGGAATTTCAAATAAATAAATAAATAAATAACATATACATATAAGTAAGAGAAAGGAAAAAGACAGGAAAAGAGCAAAAACATATTTTTGTCTCAGAAATATAACAAAGAGCGAGCCCCTTGTAGTTATCTTGTACCTTGTACAATATAGCTACGATAAAGTTTTTTTATATTTTCCTTTAAATTAGAAAGAATCTAAAATTCATATCAAATTTCAATTTTAAGAATTTTCTTAGGAAAATAAAAAATTCAAAACTTTCTTAAGATTAGAAGTCTAATAAGCAAAAAATGTGAACACTTGTTAAGGTACGAGTAACAACAATTAATTTCGTTGAAAAAAGATGTGAAAAATTCTTTATTATTCGATGTTATCAATTGGTTCTTCCTTATTAGTGCTTATTGGGCTGCCTCTCTCTCATATAATTATGTTGCCTACCTATATAGACGTATACAGAATATCGATCAGTATATAATTAGCTCTGATTATTGTTTGTACAGGGGTGATACGAGTCGGTCCCTTAGACAGCGACCTACACGGAAGCCCTGCGGTCAACGTCAGCTCAGCCCCTTATTTCGACTTAGATGTGCCCCGTAACGTTACGACAGCGGTCGGCCAGACAGCCTTTTTACACTGTAGAGTGGAACAGCTGGGTGACAAGGGGGTAAGTAGTACTCGTATAATGAGAAAAAATTAACACCTTTGACAAATGTCTCTAGTTACGTCATTATTAAAGTAATTAAAAATAATAATTTCATTGCATGATTTTCTAAAAACCTTACGAATGTCATTTTTTCATCTTTGAATGAGTAATTCGTATAATTAAGTATTAAGTTTAAGATTAATGGTTAGGCTTAAAAAAAAGACAGAAAAAACATTTATCTACTGTATTTTATAAAGGTACAGTATAAAATGAGAAGACATGGGCCTTTTAATAAAGTTTCAATTTATTACTTGCTCTAATGAATTTAGAAAATAATTTTTGATAAAATTATAATTAATTTTTATTTGACTAACGTAATTAAATATTTTTGTAAATAGGTCAATCAGATTTTAATTTTAAAATTTCAAATTTAATTCCTCTTTTAAAGGTTGTAGATTATATTTTTAATTTGTATAGGAAAATATTGATAGGGAATTAATTAAAAAAATAATTATTTTATTTAATAA
>JAKCPI010025297.1:0-13648 GCA_023213315.1 Euborellia annulipes | reverse complement strand
TATATATTTATATATGAAAAGACACTTCTGTGGTTCTTCATAGAACGGTGACGGGGGTTGTAGATCATTGTGGCCTGGTAAAACTCCTTGTCTTTGGGATTTTCGGGTCCTTTGAAGGGACACTTGCGCTCACAGGCGGGGTGAGACGTGGTATCTTCCTAGTGGTCACCTTTAACCTTTCACCTGTAATGACTGATTGGGGACTATTTGTGTGTGGGTAATGAAGTATGTGAGGATAAATAAATAATTTTATGAGTCGTAGGATTATAATAAAATAAGAGAAAATAAAATTGTGTAAATTTATACTGCTCCAGGAGGCTTTCACCTTATGTAAAATAAATAAATAAACAACTTATTCATGATGATTATTTTTTTCCAGGCTTTACAAGCTCCTGCTTGTCATGAAAACATGGTTAAAGTAGGAGGTTATATCCTTGGAGAGTTTGGCAATCTTATTGCTGGTGATCAACGCTCAGCCCCCCTTGTGCCAATTCCAGCTACTCCATTCCAAAGTAGGTATTTTTATAAAACAAATAAAATGGGTGTTGTATTCAAACAATAAGAGACGAAAGGAGCAGGCAGCCAGGTAGTTAGTCTCCAAGAAATGAAACTCTCTGTTTAGGAAACAGTTTAGGATTTAATGAAATAAAACCATCATCAATTCATTTATCGAGCTGAAAGCATTGTACAGTTCTTCTTCTTGCTACGGCTTCTCCTTCAGAAGTTTGCCGATCAGTATGGCTTTCTTCACCCTTGAAATTGCAGCTCAACTCCGCCGACGTTAGACCAAACCACTCCCTCAAATTTCCTAGTCAAGAGAAAGCATGAAGGAATTGAGCTAGGAGGTTGAAATGTTATATTTAAGTTAAACACCCCCGGGAGCATGAAAATAAGCTTTTAATCAAAATCGGCCAAAAAGTACTAGTACTTACTGATGCACTTTTTCAGTTTTTTTCGATTTTTCTAAAAATTCGCTCCAACGATTTTTTTTTTTTTTTAAATTCATAAATCAATTATTTTTTAGATCCTCTTTCAAATGTATATTCTCATTTTGCCATTGAAATCTTCTGAAGACCACTTTACTCTTGTAGTTCATAGAGAACATAGGAGAAATGGTTGCCATGGTAACAAAATATAAATATTTTCCCATACTTATAAATTTTACATCTTGAATTCTAATATATCGGCGGAAACTAAATATATTTCGACACGAAAAATCTGGTGTGACAGGCACAGAACACAACTTTCGATTACCGAAAGTAAGAGAAAGTTGTGTGCATCCGGCGCCAGTCACACCAGATTTTTTTAACAGCTAACTTCACACTTGATCCGCATAACCCTTATATATTTTGACAGCTGATAGATAGCAAGCCTTTCTTGTGAAAAAGTTGGTTTGATTCTACGCATTCGTTTTTTGTTGGCGCCCCTTCAAATAAAAAGCAGCATTTTCGTCATATTTTACTTTTTTACTATAGAAAAGGTAAAAATTATGTTCAAGCATGACAAAAATTGAATTTACGCTTTCGCCATGGCTTTCTGAATGGTTGTGAAAGGAAACAACAGAGTGTATTTCTTTATTAAATTGTTTAATTTTTTTTTCTTTAGAAGATCTTTGACGTGAATTCTTATTTCTAAAATTCTTTAAACAGAATGACACGTCTTACATTTTGTTGAAGGTATGATTTATAACCTATATACCCTACGTATATAGCTCTGATAAAATTTTTTTCAAATCAAAGGAGGAGATTGTACTTCTTGAGGTAAGATATATTACTTGACTCGAGTTTAGCAAATTATTTTGTTCTCGAACAACTCTCTCTACCGCGCATTCAGTAGCCAAGCGGTGATCATGAAATTTGTTTATTAAAACTTTTGTGGTTTGTATTATTTATTATTACGGTAGTTTTTTGGACCACATTTTGTTATTAATTATTTATTAAAAATATAAATACCGTTTCGTTTAAAACTACCGTAATATAAATAAAAGTTTTACTTTTAAAAAATTCCTTTCCTTTTTACTTTCTCTTACCTATGTATATATGTAATATATATATAGAGAGAGAAAGCATTGGATTCATGTCAAAAATTCGATGTCGAGATTTTGATGGATCTTCACATTTTGAGGTCCCCTGAATCCAAAAAAGTGGTTTTCGCGACATGGTCTGTCTGTGGGTGTGTGTGGGTGGGTGGGTGGGTGGGTGTGTGTTCAATTTGAAGCATGAAGGAATTGAGCTATGAGGCTGAAATTTTATATTTAAATTTAACCCCCGGGATCGTGAAAATAAGCTTTTAATCAAAATCGGCCAAAGAGTACTAGTACTTTACTGATGTACTTTTTCAGTTTTTTTCGATTTTCTCAAAATTCGCTCTAACGATTTTGATTAAAATTCAAAAATCAATTATTTTTTAGATGCTCTTTCAAATGTATATTCTCGTTTTGCCCTCAAAATTGTTTGAAGCACACTTTACTCTTGTGCTTCATAGGAAAGATAGGAGAAATGGTTGCCATGGTAACAAAATATAAATATTTTCCCATGTTTATAATTTTGACATCCTAAATTTCTAATATATTGGCGGAAACTAAATATATTTCGACACAAAAAATCTGGTGTGACAAGCACAGTACACAACTTTCGATTACCGAAGGTAAGAGAAAGTTGTGTGCTGTGCGCCAGTCACACCAGATTTTTTAATCTTTGAATAGTGTCCTATAAATTAACTAATCAATATTCATAATAAGTCGGGGATGTCCAAATAAAATAACGGACTAAACGTTTTCGGAACTGCTCATTTTGTTAATCATTTAGAAGCACTCTTTATTTCAAAGGAGAAAGACTAATTATATTTTTTTTTCTTTTTAGTATCATCTTTGTTCTCCAATGACCAGAGCACTTCTTCTTTCGACCTATATCAAATTTGTAAATTTATTTCCTGAGATTAAACCCCAAGTTCAAGAAGTGTTTCGGCAGCATAGTAATTTGCGTTCTGCCGATGCGGAATTACAACAAAGGGCGAGTGAATATTTACAACTGAGTTTAGTGGCCTCGACGGATGTACTTGCCACAGGTACTTAATATAACTGTTTATAGTAGAGTAGTGATTCTTAACCTTTATTTTTTGTCGTGGCATTCTTTTAACGATTTCACAGTGGTTGAGAATCACTGTAGTAGAGTATATTATATATTATATATCAACAGTGTAGGACTGGCCCACGGGGATACCGGGAATATTCCGGTGAGCCCTCAAATATATTTAACGTTTTTACTTCACAAATTTTTTTTATTATTTTAATAAATATATTTATAAATTACTAATATAGGCCCTACTTTTTTCCTTAAATTTAATATTGTGGGCCTACGTCACCGATATTTCCCGGGCCTAAATGTGTTTCCAGTCCAGCCCTGTATATCAATGATATATTTTACTAACGAAAATAATAATAATACCTTTTTGTGACTTCTTTTTGATATATTTTTCATCTTTTTTTTTTAATATTATATAAAAACTTAGAGTACTCATTTTTATTTAATAAAGAGGAGGAAGGAAAAGGCTAGGAGGGGGCAATTATTTTTGGAAGGGGAATATAATTGAGTAAATTGAAATCTTGATTTTAGTTGTTTGTCTTTATTTAACTTGAGAAGCTAAAATTTATTTAACTTGAGAAGCTAAAATTTATCTTTTCTCTATTTTTTTGAAATTTATAAATAATAAATCGTGATCTATATAATTAATTCGTTAAATAGGCCTACAGATGTGTATGAATTTTGACTATAGCTTCGGCCCATGGCTCTGAGGTATAAGAAAAGTGAGATTAATTTATTTTAATAATCCTAAATACGAATATCTAACATTTTGTTACTTTTTACGGATTGTTAGAGAGAGGTAATGTAATTAGTGTAATTATTTCCAAAAATATAGGGGGTTGGATGGTCGAGTCGGTTACCTCCCCCCCTTCACTCACAATCAATAAATTGTATTAAATATTTTTTGATAATTTCTGAACATTTTAACACTATATATTTTTACTAAATTTTTTATTTTCTCTTACCTCTGTATGTTAATATATGTAGAGGAGTTTCATGGCTAATAGAAAGTTATATGGTGTGTGCGACCAGTCACACCAGATTTTTGAAATTCTCTCTCCAAGCTACGGCTATGATTTATTTTTGGTCCCTGTAAAAAATATTTGTGTCCATATACAGGTGATAATGCTTTTGTCTCAATGTCGTGCCTAGATCTTACATAATCAACGGAAAAGGAATTTTTGATTATATTACATATTAAAAAGAAAACAATAGGCTATAAAAATACATTTTCTCAAAGAGGGAGAAGAGATTTAGAAAAGAGGGGGGAATAATAATATTTATTAGATTAATAAGTAGGTTTTCAATAACTTTATGTGTTGTTGATTGAAAATTCAGATTCAAAAGTGTTATGAGTGGCTCAGAAGTCAGTCCATTTTTTACTTTCTCTTACCTATATACTTTACTGATTTACTTTTTCAGTTTTTTTTTTTTTCGATTTTCTCAAAATTGACTCTAACGATTTTGATTAAAATTCAAAAATCAATTTTTTTATATCCCCTTTAAAAAGTAATTCTTATTTTGTCTTGAAAATTGTTTGAAGTACACTTTACTGATCTAGTATTTCAGATTTATCAATTTAATTTTCCTGCTCTTCCTTCCATAGAGTCAATGTTAAATCCCTATGTGAATTTACATGTTAATTTCGATTCAAAAGGGGGTCCCCTTTGGAACTTTTTACACATATTAAAAATTTTTTTTCCAATTCTTATGAAATTTTCTATTTATTTAGGATTCTCTATTGTGTATAAAATATCAAAATATGAGGGTTATAAAATTATGAAAAACATTAACCAAGTATTTATTATTTAAAGAAGCGAAAACTGAGGTACCGCCTGGAGTAGACTGAATATCTTCAAAAAGCTGGTGCGACCATTCACACCAGGTTTTTGATATTTATGAACCTAATCTCATTCACTTCAGAATCTGACTGACTAACAATTTTTTTAATTAATATATTTATAAAATATTAAAATCCATTAATAAGTCTTTTTTTTATTTTAATGTTTAGTTTTAGAAGAGATGCCAGCGTTCCCTGAAAGAGAGTCGAGCATTTTAGCTGTTCTCAAACGTAAAAAACCAGGCCGAGTTCCTGATAACGAGATTCGTGAGGCCAAAACTACTGTCTCTTCAACAATGAATAATCATACGGATTCCACGGCTACTCCAGCCGTCCCTTCAGTTACAAATACTACAGCATCTGCAGATTTGTTAGGCCTTTCGACTCCACCTGCTGCACAGCCTACGACTGCAAGCAACACAGGCGTTTTGCTCGATGTGTTTGGCGATATGTACGGCTCTCAGCCAACTACTGCTCTCAATAATGGCCAAGCAGCTACATATAATGCTAAAAAGTTAGTATGCTATAAAAATTTTTATTTTTAATTAAAAAAGAGAAAGAAAGCAGATGTTCATTCTTTTTTAATATTTTGGAGACTAGGCCAACTGTGGTGGACTATGGTGGTGGCCTACCTGCAAACCTCACTTTTCTAAAGATGCGCGTCTCGGGGTGCTTTGGGAGGTTCCAACGGCCACAATTCTGAGGCTATCGACCTCAAATTTTTTTTTTAAATTAAAGCCATTTAAATTATCTACAACTTATAGAAGCCCTTTTTTTTGATTTTCGAAAAAATACTTTTTTTTTTTAGATTAATCGCATTAAATAAAATATATTTAAAAAATTTTTTTTATATATTTATTTATTTATTTCGCCCTATATCTTAAAGATAATTAAATTAGTAATGATTGTGTTAAAAAATAATTAATTTTTTACCCTTAATTAATTAGCTGCAATCTTTCAAATGAAATGGAATAAATCCCTTGTTTTCCTATGGGAAAACTAACGCCATCTCTTGCTGTCTAGAGTAACTCGGTCGTGAATCTTGTTCTAACGGCTTTTCGAGACGCGCACCTTAATCATGTCCAGAAATTTTTCAGTCAACTCGTTTCAGATAATTAATATAAATATACAACCTTGGCCAAAAGTATTAGACACTTTTTCAATTAAATAAATTTTGTCGCATGAGGGGGATGTGCATCTTTGACTTTGGGTACCAGAAGCTGCTAATGCTCTAGCCATGAGCTAGATTCATAATTTATTGAGTATTTTAAAGAATGCAGCCGAATTTATTTCATTATTAATTAATAATATATAATATAATAATATATAATAATAATATGAAGAATAGAAATGGCTGTGGTGATGATTGATAAGGAGCTCAATGAGGAAAGGCAGCCAGCATAAATAAAAACTTTTTATATTATTTCATCGACGTTCCGAGCTTCCGAAACGTCGATGAAATAATATAAAAGTTTTTATTTATGCTGGCTGCCTTTCCTCATTGAGCTCCTTATCTATAATAATAATATTTCATTAATTCATTAATAAATAATAATAATTTCATTAATGAAATAATAATATAATAATACTTATAAATTTTACATCTTGAATTCAATTGTACCCTACTGTCGGAAACTAAATACATGTCGACACAAAAAATCTGGTGTGACAAGCACAGTACACAACTTTCGATTACTGAAGGTAAGAGAAAGTTGTGTGCTGTGCGCCAGTCACACCAGATTTTTTAAGAATAAAAATGTTGGCCGCAATTATATATATATATATATATAGATAATTCAAGCAACTCTCTTCATCCTCCACAGTGCCTATAACAAATTTTATTTGACTCATATCTCTTATAACTTACTATAATATATTCTAAAAGGACTAGAAAAAACATTTTTGAAGTTTATTAAAAGAGTTTGTTTTTTTAGAAAATTTAAAATTGTATATTTAATTAGCTACTCTCCATTAATGAGTTGCCAATTTTCTAAAAAAAAACCTCTTAAAATAAAAAATTATCAAAAATGCTAGTTCAATTCATGTTTAAAAAAAAAAATAATTGAAAATTATTTTCTTAATTTTTCATTTAGGTCTTCCACCATTTCTTTTCTTTCCAGATTTGTTTGTAAATACAATGGTGTACTTTTTGAAAATGATCTGATTCAAATTGGCGTTAAATCTGAATTTAGACAGAACTTGGGACGTCTTGGATTGTTTTATGGCAATAAAACGTCTCTGGCATTACAGGTAATTTTACTAAAAACTTAATAAATAAATTAAAAATCATTCTTGATATAGGAATCCTTTTTTGTTGTCTTATTATATTAAAGGAGATGAAAAAGAAACAACAAATTTTTTTACCCTCCGGATCAAATGTTCCAGACTGTAAATAATTTATAATAAAAATTGGTTGTTTTCTTAATCGTCTCCGTTAATACTTGAAAAGTGTTAATAATAATTTTTTTTTTTCAGAATTTCTTACCAACTCTCTCCTGTCCTGATGATTTAGCTACTAAATTAAGTCTTCAATTAAAACCAGTTGAACCTACTTTAGAAGCTGGAGCTCAGATCCAACAAATGGTTAATGCTGAATGTATAGAAGACTATGCAGGTAAAATATATTAAAAATAAAACAAAAAACATTTTTAATTATTTTTTTTTTCTATTTTTCAGATGCGCCAAGCATGAATATCTCATTTACATACAATAATGCACCTCATAAATTCACGATTAAATTACCATTAACTTTAAATAAATTTTTCGAACCAACAGAAATGAATGGAGAATCATTTTTTGCAAGATGGAAGAATCTCGGTGGATCAGTTCAGTAAGTAATAAATTTTACAAATAAATTTATTAAATTAAAAAAAACTTAATATATATATATGGATTGATTGATTTAGAAATCCTCAACGATCACAAAAGATCTTCAAAGCCACAACTCCAATGGATCCTGCTTCTACCAGGACCAAACTTCTTGGCTTTGGAATGCAATTACTGGAGGGTATTGATCCTAATCCAGATAATTTGGTTTGTGCCGGCATTGTGCATACTAGAAGTCAACAAATCGGTTGCTTACTGCGTCTTGAACCTAATAAACAGGCACAGGTAAGAATTTTTATTATTGTATTTAATAAAACGCTTTATTATCCATTCTAGGTCATCAAAAAGGAGGACATGATCGACTAATATTAAATTAGCAAATGAAGATAAAATAGACCACTCTCATTTTATCTTCATTTTCTAATAAATTAATTTTTTTAGTTTATAAAATCATGCATGCATATTTTATCTACGAGGGCTGTTCTATAAAGAATGATCATAAAAATAATATACTCGTACTCGCTGTGCTATTAGGTTGTATAGAAGCTCTATAAGCTTCCTCAACCATTACATAGGCTTCAGCATGGCGAAAACAAAATTTTAGAGGGTGTTGTAGGCGAAAATGAAATTACGCGTACGTTGAGAAGTCAAGTTATTTATTTTTTAAACATCTTTATTTTTATTATTTTGGGAGTTTTTAATTATGGACCACCTTTTTTTTTGTATTAATTATTTATTAAAAAATAAATACTGTTCAACATTTCGACTGCTTGTTTTACAGTCGTTTTCAAGTACTGTACACTTGCTCCAACTCAAACGAACTAACCTCTAAAGCTCCGCTATGAGCATTTTATCTACAGATAGCGCTGACGTCGTTGTATATAAAATCCACCGAATGGTCTCTTAGAGGTTAGTTCACTTGAGTTGGAGCAAGTGTACAGTACTTGAAAATGACTGCAGAATAAGCAGTCGAAACGTCGTACAGTATTTATAATTTTAATAAATAATTAATACAAAAGGGTGGTCTATAATTAAAAAATCTGGTGTGACTGGCGCACAGCACACAACTTTCTCTTACCTTCGGTAATCGAAAGTTGTGTACTGTGCTTGTCACACCAGATTTTTTGTGTCGACATGTATTTAGTTCCCGGCAGTAGGGAATATTTGAATTCAGATGTAAAATTTATAAGTATGGGAAAATATTTATATTTTGTAACCATGGCAACCATTTCTCCTATCTTTCCTATGAAGCACAAGAGTAAAGTGTGCTTCAAACAATTTTGAGGGCAAAACGCGAATATACATTTGAAAGAGCATCTAAAAAATAATTGATTTTTGAATTTTAATCAAAATCGTTAGAGCGAATTTTGAGAAAATCGAAAAAAACTGAAAAAGTACATCAGTAAAGTACTAGTACTCTTTGGCCGATTTTGATTAAAAGCTTATTTTTCCGGTCCCGGGGGGTGTTTAACTTAAATATAAAATTTCAGCCTCATAGCTCAATTCCTTCATGCTTAAAAGTGAACACAGACACACACACACACACACACACACACACACACACACACACACACCCACCCACAGACAGACCATGTCGCGAAAACCACTTTTTTGGATTCAGGGAACCTCAAAACGTGAAGATCCATCAAAATCTCGACATCGAATTTTTGACATGAATCCAATACTTTCTCTCTATATATATATTACATATATACATAGGTAAGAGAAAGTAAAAAGGTATAACAAACCACAAAAGCTTTAATATAATTTATGATCATTAATTAATGAACAGTCCACGTATTTCACTTTATAATTTTCATTTTCAGTGATCATTTAAAAAAAATATTTTCTTTTTACAACTTCCAATTTCAGATGTACCGTTTGACTGTACGCTCTAGCAAAGAAAGTGTTTCGCAAGAAGTTTGCGAATTATTAGCTGACCAGTTCTAAAAGAACAAAAAAATTTCCTTCTCATATTCTCTTGTGACAATGTATAAACTTCTAGGAAAAAAAAAAAAATATGTTCGTATTATTCGAAATTTATATATTATGAAAATAAGGTCTAGTTTATAAAATGGGTCAGACTGATGTAGCAGTCATAGTGATGATGGCCTATGCAAAACCAAAAATATATTATCTATTTATTTAATTCAATTTCATAAAAGAAAGGAGATATAAATTAACAATTGATAAGAGCCATATTTACTATGACTACTCTCAGTTTAAATGTTTGTTGGCAATTGAGTCGAAATAATGGAAATTTTAAATGGACCGAGAGAGAGAGGCTTAAGTAAAATTTGGAAATTGATTTGAAGATCTTTTTATATTATATTTATTATAAAACATTTCAAATCAAATTCCAATGAAAATCAAGCTGTATATATTTATAAAATATTAGATTAGAACCACCATTTTTTTTTTCAATCTACAATATGCAGGATTAATTTTGAAATTACCAATCTTTCTTTTTTATTAATTATTATTATTATAATTATTTTTTGGAAATCACATTTTTTCACTTTTTTAAATGTTTTTATTTAATCACAATTTTTTTTTTTTTGTATATATTTAAATATATAATATTGATTGAAATTGGTTCTGATTATATGTTTATATATATTGGTACAATTTATTTATTAATTATATTTAAAAAAATGAATATTTTAGTTAAAAAAAAAATTATCTATCTATACTTATTTCTTAGTCGTTGTTATTGTTTTTTGGGCTCAATTTGTAAATTTTATTAAATTTATAATAATACGTACATTCCATATTATTATTATTATAAATAATAAATGATTTTTACAGACGTCGCGCTGTAAATTCATAATATTATAGTATATAAATAAAAAAATAAAAAAAAATATGATAATTGAAGATTATTTGAATGTATAAAAATGTATAAAATGCACTGAGGAAAGTGACATTTTGTAAAGTAGTAAGTACTTGATTCATTTAATGAATTGGGGGCGCTGATTTTTTTCGTTTTTTGGAAGGCCCCGAGACAATAAACCCTATTGAGATAGGTACGCAAGATGCGGCCTTCCGTCTTAGACTTTGCGCCCTTCTCATTATGAACTCGTATTCGAAAAGGGCGCAAATAAAATTTGATTTCTTAACTAATTAATACTATTTAAAAAAAATATATATAAATATATAATATATAAATAAATATTTTAAAAAATAATTGTATTATTTCCATTTTACTATTAAAGGTATTTATAGAGTCGCTATTATTTAGGTGAAAAAATTTTTATTATATGTATATATACATATAATAATAATAATAATAATATTGAGACTCATTCTTAAACCCCTTAAAAAGACTGAAAAATGATTTTTTAAATTTTTACACCACTGTGCGAAATTCATTTTTTATTTTTAAGGTGAATGACTAATTTTTTCTTCCCATAATAACGTCCAACTTGGATTGTATTTATAAGAATTTATATTTTTACAGTATTTTTTCCGTTTAACTTAATTAATATATTTATACCATTCCAACTTTTAATTTAATATCAATATATTAATTTTGTTGTTTCCTGAATATGGTGACGACTAATTTTCATACATCGTTAAACTAATAAATTAAAGAAATTTTGTAAAAATTCTTTCTTAAATTGAAAATATAATTTTTTATAAATACAATTACACAAATAAAAAATATACTTGTCCAAAAAAAAAAAATATATTTTTACACATAATCAAAAATAAACCTTTTTTTTAAATAATACTCTATATTTTCTCTTAGATACTTATATTTTGGTAATTGATTGTTATCATTATCATGGGAGTTTTTAAATATAGACCACAATGTGTATTTATTATTTATTAAAAATATAATTATTGTACAACGTTTTAACTGCAGTCGTTTTCAAGTACTGTGCACCGGCTCCGACTCAATCGAACTAACCTCTAAAGGGCCGTTACGTGCATTTTATATACAACGACGTCAGCGCCATCTTTAGATAAAATGCACGTAACGGTCCCTTAGAGGTTAGTTAGGGACAGTTACGTGCATTTTATCTACAGATGCTGCTGACGTCGTTGCCCTTTAGAGGTTAGTTCACTTGAGTCCGAGCAAGTGTCCAATACTTGAATTCGACTGCAGTCGAAACATTGTACAGTATTTATATTTTTAATAAATAATTAATAAACAAAATGTCGTCTATAATTAAAAACTCCCATAATAATAATAATAATACAAACCACAAAAGCTTTAATAAACACGATTGTTATCATTGTCAAGTATTTAAGAGCATCATTAAGAGCAAATTTATTTATTTATTTTTTTTCTCCGAAATAACTAGAGACTTTATAAATTCCAAATATATATGTGTCTAATACATATATAATGCCAAAAATTATTTATTAAGAAAATTTATAAACTTTTTTTTATTAGTTATTAATTTATATAAAATTACAATTATTTTTTAAAATATTTGTAGCTTCCTCTTTTTCCCCCACACACCCCATCCAGATCGCCAATCCTATTGCCTATGATATTTGAAATCCGCCAAGACGCAACTCGCTTATCAAAAAAAAAAAAATGGCCATATCTTTCTCTCTTTAAAACCTCGTCGTCCAGAAGCGTCTTGTTGAGGCAGGATTTTCATGTTTTTTCAAATGACCGTCATTGTATTTATTCTCATTGAAACAAAAATGACAAACAAGCAACGATTTTCCTCCATATTTGTGAATTGTCTCTCTAGTAACGCACGCCTCCCCAAGTCGCTTGATGTCATGTATATATATATATATATAAAGATAATATATATACTTATATAAAAGAAAATACTAGCTAAATGTGTTAGGTCCTTTCCTTTCGTCTTTAGCTCATAGAAAATGACCAAAACTTAAGAATCTATTTGTGAACAAAAAAAAAATTAAATTCAGAATTTATTCTTCACGTTTTTAAATTCTCATCTCAGTTATGATTCAATGATGGACTCAAATGAAAATTTAATGTAAGCCTTAAAGGAAAATAAATGTACACACTGTTAATATATAATTCTCGAATTTATTAATACACCTATTCCAAAAAAAAAGGTAAAACTTTCCTTTTTTTTCCTTATTTTTATTATTAGTATTTTAATTTATTATTTTTTATTTTTTAGTTAAAAATGAATAAAGAAAATTTTGTGTCTTAATAAATTTTCACTTGAAGACTAATATAACAATATCTCCATTCCTATAATATCCGAAGACGAACCTTTCCTAACTGTGGCTTAACAAATTTTATTTTGGCCTATAATCAAAAAGCAAATGGATATAAATTTATCTACAATCAAAGTTTGGAAAAATTTTCAAGAATTAAAAAAACAAAAGTGAAATAAGAACTCAAAAAATCCAACTTCCTGTTTTATTAAATTTATTAATTTATTTCCTTCAAAATACTTTTTTGAAAATGAATCAAGAAATATTTGTTAACCTTCAATAATTCAACAAAAAATATGGAACATTAAAAGATCATAATCATTACTAAAAATAAACAATAAAGGAAAAAAATTTATGATTTCACGATATATTTATTCGACAAAAATAACTACCACCTGTTTAAATTATTAATCTAATAATGACGTCAGATGGGGGTCGAATCGATCGTCGCCGGAATCCAAGCGACAAGTTGAAGGTAGTACCAGTCAGTGGTAAAAACTCAACCTGCAGGGGTGTTTTTCAAAGACAAGACCTCGCCTTGAACCTTGAAAAAATAACCTTCTATGAACAACCATGGAAATTTCAGGGGACGAAGCCCCTCCAAAATTGCTCTTCATGAACGAAGTCTCTCCTTGGATAGTCAGGTTGACCTAGATCAACTCATCAGGAAATGGAATCTGAGTTGGAGATTCCTCCCAAACCAACAACTCGGTATGTAGAAGCATTAATCATTTATCATTTT
>JAKCPI010025296.1:0-10246 GCA_023213315.1 Euborellia annulipes | reverse complement strand
AATAAATAATTTTATGAGTCGTAGGATTATAATAAAATAAGAGAAAAATAAAATTGTGTAAATTTATACTGCTCCAGGAGGCTTTCACCTTATGTAAAATAAATAATTAAACAACTTATTCATAATGATTATTTTTTTCCAGGCTTTACAAGCTCCTGCTTGTCATGAAAACATGGTTAAAGTAGGAGGTTATATCCTTGAGAGTTTGACAATCTTATTGCTGGTGATCAACGCTCCAGCCCCTTTGTGCAATTCCAGCTACTCCATTCCAAAGTAGGTATTTTTATAAAACAAATAAAATGGGTGTTTTATTCAAACAATAAGAGACGAAAGGAGCAGGCAGCCAGGTAGTTAGTCTCCACGAAATGAAACTCTCTGTTTAGGAAACAGTTTAGGATTTAATGAAATAAAACCATCATCAATTCATTTATCAAGCTGAAAGCATTGTACAGTTCTTCTTCTTGCTACGGCTTCTCCTTCAGAAGTTTGCTTAGATCAGTATGGCTTTCTTCACCCTTGAAAATTGCAGCTCAACTCCGCCGACGTTAGACCAAACCACTCCCTCAAATTTCCTAGTCAAGAGAAAGCATGAAGGAATTGAGTTAGGAGGTTGAAATGTTATATTTAAGTTAAACAATCACTCCCGGGAGCGTGAAAATAAGCTTTAAATCAGCAAATCGGCCAAAAAGTACTAGTACTTTACTGATGCACTTTTCAGTTTTTTTTCGATTTTCTAAAAATTCGCTCCAACGATTTTTTTTTTTTAAATTCATAAATCAATTATTTTTTAGATGCTCTTTCAAATGTATATTCTCATTTTGCCATTGAAATCTTCTGAAGACCACTTTACTCTTTGTAGTTCATAGAGAACATAGGAGAAATGGTTGCCATGGTAACAAAATATAAATATTTTCCCATACTTATAAATTTTACATCTTGAATTCTAATATATCGGCGGAAACTAAATATATTTCGACAATGAAAAATCTGGTGTGATACAAACAGAACACAACTTTCGATTACCGAAAGTAAGAGAAAGTTGTGTGCATCCGGCGCCAGTGACACCAGATTTTTTAACAGCTAACTTCACACTTTTGATCCGCATAACCCTTATATATTTTGACAGCTGATAGATTGCAAGCCTTTCTTGTGAAAAAAGTTGGTTTGATTCTACGCATTCGTTTTTTGTTGGCGTCCCTTCAAATAAAAACCAGCATTTTCGTCATATTTTACTTTTTACTATAGAAAAGGTAAAAATTATGTTCAAGCATGACAAAATTGAATTTACGCTTTCGCCATGGCTTTCTGAATGGTTGTGAAAGGAAACAACAGAGTGTATTTCTTTATTAAATTGTTTAATTTTTTTTCTTTAGAAGATCTTTGACGTGAATTCTTATTTCTAAAATTCTTTAAACAGAATGACACGTCTTACATTTTGTTGAAGGTATGATTTTATAACCTATATACCCTACGTATATAGCTCTGATAAAATTTTTTTCAAATCAAAGGAGGAGATTGTACTTCTTGAGTAAGATATATTACTTGACTCGAGTTTAGCAAATTATTTTGTTCTCGAACAACTCTCTCTACCGCGCATTCAGTAGCCAAGCGGTGATCATGAAATTTGTTTATTAAAACTTTTGTGGTTTGTATTATTTATTATTACGGTAGTTTTTGGACCACATTTTGTTATTAATTATTTATTAAAAATATAAATACCGTTTCCGTTAAAAACTACCGTAATATAAATAAAAGTTTTACTTTAAAAAATTCCTTTCCTTTTTACTTTCTCTTACCTATGTATATATGTAATATATATATAGAGAGAGAGAAAGCATTGGATTCATGTCAAAAATTCGATGTCGAGATTTTGATGGATCTTCACATTTTGGAGGTCCCCTTGAATCCAAAAAGTGGTTTTCGCGACATGGTCTGTCTGTGGGTGTGTGTGGGTGGGTGGGTGGGTGGGTGTGTGTTCAATTTGAAGCATGAAGGAATGAGCTATGAGGATTAAATTTTTATATTTAAATTTAACCCCCGGGATCGTGAAAATAAGCTTTTCAATCAAAATCGGCCAAAGAGTACTAGTACTTTACTGATGTACTTTTTCAGTTTTTTTCGATTTTCTCAAAATTCGCTCTAACGATTTTGATTAAAATTCAAAAAATCAATTATTTTTTAGGATGCTCTTTCAAATGTATATTCTCGTTTTGCCCTCAAATTGTTTGAAGCACACTTTACTCTTGTGCTTCATAGGAAAGATAGGAGAAATGGTTGCCATGGTAACAAAATATAAATATTTTCCCATGTTTATAATTTTGACATCCTAAATTTCTAATATATTGGCGGAAACTAAATATATTTCGACACGAAAAATCTGGTGTGACAAGCACAGTACACAACTTTCGATTACCGAAGGTAAGAGAAAGTTGTGTGCTGTGCGCCAGTCACACCAGATTTTTTAATCTTTGAATAGTGTCCTATAAATTAACTAATCAATATTCATAATAAGTCGGGGATGTCCAAATAAAATAACGGACTAAACGTTTTCGGAACTGCTCATTTTGTTAATCATTTAGAAGCACTCTTTATTTCAAAGGAGAAAGACTAATTATATTTTTTTTTCTTTTTTAGTATCATCTTTGTTCTCCAATGACCAGAGCACTTCTTCTTTCGACCTATATCAAATTTGTAAATTTATTTCCTGAGATTAAACCCCAAGTTCAAGAAGTGTTTCGGCAGCATAGTAATTTGCGTTCTGCCGATGCGGAATTACAATAAAGGGCGAGTGAATATTTACACTGAGTTTAGTGGCCTCGACGGATGTACTTGCCACAGGTACTTAATATAACTGTTTATAGTAGAGTAGTGATTCTTAACCTTTATTTTTTGTCGTGGCATTCTTTTTAACGATTTCACAGTGGTTGAGAATCACTGTAGTAGAGTATATTATATATTATATATCAACAGTGTAGGACTGGCCCACGGGGATACCGGGAATATTCCGGTGAGCCCTCAAATATATTTAACGTTTTTACTTCACAAATTTTTTTTATTATTTTAATAAATATATTTATAAATTACTAATATAGGCCCTACTTTTTTCCTTAAATTTAATATTGTGGGCCTACGTCACCGATATTTCCCGGGCCTAAATGTGTTTCCAGTCCAGCCCTGTATATCAATGATATATTTTACTAACGAAAATAATAATAATACCTTTTTGTGACTTCTTTTTGATATATTTTTCATCTTTTTTTTTTTAATATTATATAAAAACTTTAGAGTACTCATTTTTATTTAATAAAGAGGAGGAAGGAAAAGGCTAGAAGGGGGCAATCATTTTTGGAAGGGGAATATAATTGAGTAAATTGAAATCTTGATTTTAGTTGTTTGTCTTTATTTAACTTGAGAAGCTAAAATTTATCTTTTCTCTATTTTTTTGAAATTTATAAATAATAAATCGTGATCTATATAATTAATTCGTTAAATAGGCCTACAGATATGTATGAATTTTGACTATAGCTACGGCCCATGGCTCTGAGGTATAAGAAAAGTGAGATTAATTTATTTTAATAATCCTAAATACGAATATCTAACATTTTGTTACTTTTTACGGATTGTTAGAGAGAGGTAATGTAATTAGTGTAATTATTTCCAAAAGTATAGGGGGTTGGATGGTCGAGTCGGTTACCTCCCCCCTTCACTCACAATCAATAAATTGTATTAAATATTTTTTGATAATTTCTGAACATTTTAACACTATATATTTTTACTAAATTTTTTATTTTCTCTTACCTCTGTATGTTAATATATGTAGAGGAGTTTCATGGCTAATAGAAAGTTATATGGTGTGTGCGACCAATCACACCAGATTTTTGAAATTCTCTCTCCAAGCTACGGCCATGATTTATTTTTGGTCCCTGTAAAAAATATTTGTGTCCATATACAGGTGATAATGCTTTTGTCTCAATGTCGTGCCTAGATCTTACATAATCAACGGAAAAGGAATTTTTGATTATATTACATATTAAAAAGAAAACAATAGGCTATAAAAATACATTTTCTCAAAGAGGGAGAAGAGATTTAGAAAAGAGGGGGAATAATAATATTTATTAGATTAATAAGTAGGTTTTCAATAACTTTATGTGTTGTTGATTGAAAATTCAGATTCAAAAGTGTTATGAGTGGCTCAGAAGTCAGTCCATTTTTTACTTTCTCTTACCTATATACTTTACTGATTTACTTTTTCAGTTTTTTTTTTTTTTCGATTTTCTCAAAATTGACTCTAACGATTTTGATTAAAATTCAAAAATCAATTTTTTTATATCCCCTTTAAAAAGTAATTCTTATTTTGTCTTGAAAATTGTTTGAAGTACACTTTACTGATCTAGTATTTCAGATTTATCAATTTAATTTTCCTGCTCTTCCTTCCATAGAGTCAATGTTAAATCCCTATGTGAATTTACATGTTAATTTCGATTCAAAAGGGGGTCCCTTTTGGAACTTTTTAGACATATTAAAAAATTTTTTCCCAATTCTTATGAAATTTTCTATTTATTTAGGATTCTCTATTGTGTATAAAATATCAAAATATGAGGAATTATATATATCATGTGTTGGTCCATGAGGTAATTATGAAAAACATATAACCAAGTATTTATTAATTTAAATAAGCGAAAAATGTAGGTACCGCCGGGAGTAGACTGAAATCAGCGATCTATCATAATTTAAATAAGCTAGTGCGTACTGTGGTCCAACAGTAGGGCATGTTGAGCGTAAATCGACAAGATCCGTGGTGCAACTCCCGGCGGTACCTACATTTTTCGCTTATTTAAATTAATAAATACTTGGTTATATGTTTTTCAAAATATGAGTTTAAAATTTTGAAAAATAACTATAGTTTATTTCAAGCAGGCAAACTAAGGTGCTTTGAGAAACTGAATATATCTCTGCACAAAAAAAATCTGGTGCGACCATTCACACCAGGTTTTTGATATTTATGAACCTAATCCATTCACTTCAGAATCTGACTGACTAACAATTTTTTTAATTAATATATTTATAAAATATTAAAAATCCATTAATAAATCTTTTTTTTATTTTAATGTTTAGTTTTAGAAGAGATGCCAGCGTTCCCTGAAAGAGAGTCGAGCATTTTAGCTGTTCTCAAACGTAAAAAACCAGGCCGAGTTCCTGATAACGAGATTCGTGAGGCCAAAACTACTGTCTCTTCAACAATGAATAATCATACGGATTCCACGGCTACTCCAGCCGTCCCTTCAGTTACAAATACTACAGCATCTGCAGATTTGTTGGGCCTTTCGACTCCACCTGCTGCACAGCCTACGACTGCAAGCAACACAGGCGTTTTGCTCGACGTGTTTGGCGATATGTACGGCTCTCAGCCAACTACTGCTCTCAATAATGGCCAAGCAGCTACATATAATGCTAAAAAGTTAGTATGCTATAAAAATTTTTATTTTTAATTAAAAAGAGAAAGAAAGCAGATGTTCATTCTTTTTTAATATTTTGGAGACTAGGCCAACTGTGGTGGACTATGGTGGTGGCCTACCTGCAAACCTCACTTTTCTAAAGATGCGCGTCTCGGGGTGCTTTGGGAGGTTCCAACGGCCACAATTCTGAGGCTATCGACCTCAAATTTTTTTTTAAATTAAAGCCATTTAAATTATCTACAACTTATAGAAGAAGCCCCTTTTTTGATTTTCGAAAAAATACATTTTTTTTTAGATTAATCGCATTAAATAAAATATATTTAAAAAAATTTTTTTACTTTCTCTTACCTATGTATATATGTAATATATATATAGAGAGAAAGTATTGGATTCATGTCAAAAATTCGATGTCGAGATTTTGATGGATCTTCACGTTTTGAGGTTCCCTGAATCCAAAAAAGTGGTTTTCGCGACATGGTCTGTCTGTGTGTGTGTGTGTCTGTGTGTCCGTGTGTCTGTGTGTCTGTGTGTCTGTGTTCACTTTTAAGCATGAAGGAATTGAGCTATGAGGTTGAAATTTTATATTTAAGTTAAATACCTCCCGGGACCGGAAAAATAAGCTTTTAATCAAAATCGGCCAAAGAGTACTACAGTACTTTACTGATGTACTTTTTCAGTTTTTTTCGATTTTCTCAAAATTTGCTCCAACGATTTTTTTTTTAAATTCAAAATCAACTATTTTTTAGTTGCTCTTTAAAATGTATATTATCATTTTGTGATTGAAATCTTCTGAAGACCACTTTACTCTTGTACTCCATAGAAAAGATAGGAGAAATGGTTCCCATGGTAACAAAATATAAATATTTTCCCATACTTATAAATTTTACATCTTGAAAATCGAATATACTGTACTGTCGGAAACTAAATACATGTCGACACAAAATCTGGTGTGACAAGCACAGTACACAACTTTCGATTACCGAAGGTAAGAGAAAGTTGTGTGCTGTGCGCCAGTCACACCAGATTTTTTATATATTTATTTATTTATTTCGCCCTATATCTTAAAGATAATTAAATTAGTAATGATTGTGTTAAAAAATAATTAATTTTTTACCCTTAATTAATTAGCTGCAATCTTTCAAATGAAATGGAATAAATCCCTTGTTTTCCTATGGGAAAAACTAACGCCATCTCTTGCTGTCTAGAGTAACTCGGTCGTGAATCTTGTTCTAACGGCTTTTCGAGACGCGCACCTTAATCATGTCCAGAAATTTTTCAGTCAACTCGTTTCAGATAATTAATATAAATATACAACCTTGGCCAAAAGTATTAGACACTTTTTCAATTAAATAAATTTTGTCGCATGAGGGGGATGTGCATCTTTGACTTTGGGTACCAGAAGCTGCTAATGCTCTAGCCATGAGCTAGATTCATAATTTATTGAGTATTTTAAAGAATGCAGCCAAATTTATTTCATTATTAATTAATAATATATAATATAATAATATATAATAATAATTTTCATTAATTCATTAATAAATAATAATAATTTCATTAATGAAATAAATTTGGCTTCTTCTTTTGAAATTATTCCTTATTACCTTGAACATAATACTACAGCTATAACAAATATTCAATTATTTTAAAGAATATAAAAAAATCAATTGGGAATGATTTCCCCAAAACTTTCTCGTATATTCTTTTGGAATTATGTCTGTGTGTGTGTGTCCATAGGCGTAGCCAGAAATTTTTGATGGGGGGTTTAGGATTATTTCTCCTCCCCCCCCACCCCGACTAATAGGGCAGTATAAGGAGTCTAATGAAATATATGACTAGCCACTTACCCCACCTTGGCTTCGCCCCCCCCCCCCTGGACCCCCTCGGGGTGGCTCGGGCCCGCCCTTTCTTAATTAAGTGCCGCAATTTTTCAATCAACTCGTATCAGGCAATAAATAATGCAAATCTCTTAATTTTATGTATATGGACCTAAAATACCGGGGTGTCTCTCTATGAGTTTCTCTTGACCAGACTCCTATCTCAGACCTCTTTAAGAAAAAAAAATAAAAAATTTATTTATATAATAATTTTTATTATTTTTAATTTGCGAGATTTAATCAATTTTAAGCGGCTTTAATTTTTTATAAAGCATAACAAAAATCAATTCTTTTCAATTGAAAAATTCTGAATTTACTCGAATTTTTTGCGTTTTATTTAATTTTTTTTTTTTTTTTTAAGCTAGAGAAAATTATTATATTTTACTTTCTCTTACACTATATATGAAATATATAGAGAGAAAAAGTATTTTTGTATTATAGAGCTTAAATATCTAGTCATGGCTTGGGTCCAATGGGGGGTTTGGACCCCAAAACCCCCCCCCCCCGTGGCTACGCCTATGTGTGTGTCTATGTGTGTATGTGAACACGATTGCTTAAAAACCAGAGCAGCCAGATCGATGAAATTTGGTATATACTCCTTGCACTTAAATTGTAGATTTTATCAACTTTTGGAGTAAATATTTCACCTGGAAGTAGTATTTTAACGAAAAAATTTTGAAATTTTCAATTTTTTTTGTCATATTATTATAAATTACCCTATTTTAAAAAAAGTTTTTATTCTTTGACATTTTTTTCGAAACTGAATAGTTTTTGAAATAATCAACGTCTTGTGTAGAAGACCAAATTTTTTAAGAATAAAAATGTTGGCCGCAATTATATATATATAGATAATTCAAGCAACTCTCTTCATCCTCCACAGTGCCTATAACAAATTTTATTTGACTCATATCTCTTATAACTTATTATAATATATTCTAAAAGGACTAGAAAAAACATTTTTGAAGTTTATTAAAAGAGTTTGTTTTTTTTAGAAAAATTTAAAATTGTATATTTAATTAGCTACTCTCCATTAATGAGTTGCCAATTTTCTAAAAAAAAACCTCTTAAAATAAAAAATTATCAAAAATGCTAGTTCAATTCATGTTTAAAAAAAAAATAATTGAAAATTATTTTCTTAATTTTTCATTTAGGTCTTCCACCATTTCTTTTCTTTCCAGATTTGTTTGTAAATACAATGGTGTACTTTTTGAAAATGATCTGATTCAAATTGGCGTTAAATCTGAATTTAGACAGAACTTGGGACGTCTTGGATTGTTTTATGGCAATAAAACGTCTCTGGCATTACAGGTAATTTTACTAAAAACTTAATAAATAAATTAAAAATCATTCTTGATATAGGAATCCTTTTTTGTTGTCTTATTATATTAAAGGAGATGAAAAAGAAACAACAAATTTTTTTACCCTCCGGATCAAATGTTCCAAACTGTAAATAATTTATAATAAAAATTGGTTGTTTTCTTAATCGTCTCCGTTAATACTTGAAAAGTGTTAATAATAATTTTTTTTTTTTCAGAATTTCTTACCAACTCTCTCCTGTCCTGATGATTTAGCTACTAAATTAAGTCTTCAATTAAAACCAGTTGAACCTACTTTAGAAGCTGGAGCTCAGATCCAACAAATGGTTAATGCTGAATGTATAGAAGACTATGCAGGTAAAATATATTAAAAATAAAACAAAAAACATTTTTAATTATTTTTTTTTCTATTTTTCAGATGCGCCAAGCATGAATATCTCATTTACATACAATAATGCACCTCATAAATTCACGATTAAATTACCATTAACTTTAAATAAATTTTTCGAACCAACAGAAATGAATGGAGAATCATTTTTTGCAAGATGGAAGAATCTCGGTGGATCAGTTCAGTAAGTAATAAATTTTACAAATAAATTTATTAAATTAAAAAAACTTAATATATATATATGGATTGATTGATTTAGAAATCCTCAACGATCACAAAAGATCTTCAAAGCCACAACTCCAATGGATCCTGCTTCTACCAGGACCAAACTTCTTGGCTTTGGAATGCAATTACTGGAGGGTATTGATCCTAATCCAGATAATTTGGTTTGTGCCGGCATTGTGCATACTAGAAGTCAACAAATCGGTTGCTTACTGCGTCTTGAACCTAATAAACAGGCACAGGTAAGAATTTTTATTATTGTATTTAATAAAACGCTTTATTATCCATTCTAGGTCATCAAAAAGGAGGACATGATCGACTAATATTAAATTAGCAAATGAAGATAAAATAGACCACTCTCATTTTATCTTCATTTTCTAATAAATTAATTTTTTAGTTTATAAAATCATGCATGCATATTTTATCTACGAGGGCTGTTCTATAAAGAATGATCATAAAAATAATATACTCGTACTCGCTGTGCTATTAGGTTGTATAGAAGCTCTATAAGCTTCCTCAACCATTACATAGGCTTCAGCATGGCGAAAACAAAATTTTAGAGGGTGTTGTAGGCGAAAATGAAATTACGCGTACGTTGAGAAGTCAAGTTATTATTTTTTAAACATCTTTATTTTTATTATTTTGGGAGTTTTTAATTATGGACCACCTTTTTTTTGTATTAATTATTTATTAAAAAATAAATACTGTTCAACATTTCGACTGCTTGTTTTACAGTCGTTTTCAAGTACTGTACACTTGCTCCAACTCCAAAACGAACTAACCTCTAAAGCTCCGCTATGAGCATTTTATCTACAGATAGCGCTGACGTCGTTGTATATAAAATCCACCGAATGGTCTCTTAGAGGTTAGTTCACTTGAGTTGGAGCAAGTGTACAGGATTTCTGGAAATGACTGCAGAATAAGCAGTCGAAATGTCGTACAGTATTTATAATTTTAATAAATAAATTAATACAAAAGGGTGGTCTATAA
>JAKCPI010025292.1:0-32115 GCA_023213315.1 Euborellia annulipes | reverse complement strand
CTTGTTGCTAGGTGTGCACTAGGCTTAAGGATTCCCAGGGTCTGGAAGAACCACTTTGAGAACAAGTGCTTTAAAAACAGCCGAAACGTTTTGTAGTTTGGTAGTTGGAGCTTTTTTTATTTTATAAATTTCTCAAGACGAATGAAAAACTTAAAAGAGCCGACGCCGAGTGACATGGAGGGTGCGTGGACGTTTCAAGAGATTAAGGAGAATCAAAACGGAAAAAAATACAAAATTCAAGACTGATACTGGAAAATATGAGCCCCAAGAAAGAAGAAATAATTTGGGAAAATACAATAGAATTTTTACAATAGCAAATTATACAAATTTATCGTGTCAATCAGTATTATTGAGTGAATTCATATCAAGTTATTATTATAAATGACACAGGGGAACAGTGAGGTTGTTACCGGGATATTTTAACCTATCCCTGGGTATTTGATTAGCGCTGATTCAAGAAATGCCAACAGTTTTGAACCATCACGTCTAGTTTTGGAGCTATAGAGAAAATTAAATTTTAATAGAAAATGTACTCCAAAGCTGTTCAAATTTTGAAGAGGAATTACATAGAAATATAAAGTTTCAGCCCAATCAAAGTTGATTTGGTGGTGCTAAAAGTTAAAAAAAATCGAAATTTTTAAAGTTTTTTTTTAACTTTGGACACCCCTAATACAATTTTTTCCATCCCTGAATGCAAAAGAGATATTTTTACGATATTCTATAGTTCTTTAGCTTTCCAAAAATCATTCATTCGTGAAAATATGTTATAAATTAACGAAATTATAAACAAAACAGTTATCAAAGTCTAGTAGAAAAAAAAACTTCGGCTGCCTATCTTTTAGGCGCTTTGCTCTCTCTCCAACAGTAGAGCTCAAAGGAATAAACATAACTACTGGTATTTTGATATATTTAACTATTTTTTCATAATTTCGTTAATAATTAACAGATTTTCACGAATGAATGATTTTTGGAAAGTTTAATAACTAGAGAATATCGTAAAAATATGATTTTTGCACTTAGGGATGGAAAAAATTATATTAGGGGTGTAAAAAATTGAAAAAAGAATTCGATTTTTCTAAACTTTTAGCCGAGTTTTGCACCATTAAATCACCTCCAATTGAACTGAAACTATATTGGGATCTTTAGCATTTCAATACGCTACCTGGTGGCTTAAAGTCGAACTAGCGATTGTAGGATTAACCTTCATACGTTTAACGTGATATAAGGGACAAGAACATTTAAACATCTGATATAATTGTATTATTTAAAAAAAAAAGTTATAACCCACGAGTAAACATTATTGTTAGATTAATAAATAATACATACATACACTGAAATATTCACAAATATGAAATTTTCTCCTTATAAAAATAAAAGCAATGTCTATCTACTTTGTGTTTATGGGTGTAAAAGTCATGCATCTAAGCATGAAACAGTTCGATTTCATTCTTTTCCAAAAAAAAGACAGTATAGTATAGTGAAAATTATAAATAATTTTATTGTAGAAGAATCAATCTATCAGATTTAGAAGCCTTCTTTTTAATTTTTGCCTCCATCTTTTTCTTGTTTTTCTCCAAATCAATTGTGCTCGAGCAAAGGCCTCTCATATCGTATTTTTTTAAGAGCTGATTTATGTGGTGCACTCCAAACACTATTTTTGTCTGTACACGTGATATTTTTTAAATCATCTAAATTATTTCTGTAAGTACAAAAAAAAAAATTTATTTTATATTTAATTACCGGTATTAATTTTTTAGTTAATTTATATCTTGTATTTATTATTATAATAAAATATTTCAAACACTTTTTGGCTAACATCATATCAGATATCATAAATAGCGGTTACAGAATAAAAGTACAGCCCCAAATGCGCTTGCAGGTACTTCCTAATCCAGCCTTATACGAGCATCCATCCCAATTGTTATTATTATAAAATTTGATCATTTATTTCATGAAATTCTTCTCGTAAACTTGTTGTTTGCAAACAGAAAGCAAGAATTTGGTCTGTCATTGAAACTGTCATTACTATTACTCACTTTAAAACATGACCAGGATCAATAATATTGTCTCCACAAATAAAATTTCTATTAGTAAGTGTGGCAGAAGAAAACCTACAAATTTCCTGTACCGTCACACCCATTTTTTATTTTTAATTAAACTTTTTGTCTCATAAAACACGAGTACTTGCGTATCAGCTCAGCCATTCAATCCTACAATCGCTAGTTCATTTTTTGCCACCAGGTGAAGCCACGCCTCTCCCATAGATCCCAATACTTCTATGTAATTCATCCATCTGAGTATTTTTAAGGGGTATTGCCTTAAGAATATCTAGGTCAGTGGTTCCCAACCTTTTTTAGCCCATCGCACCCTTTTCATTTAATTTAATAGCAAAAGATTTTCCCATTTTGTATGGGAAAATTTTCACGGTGCCCCAAGAGAACAGCACAGTTTGGGAAAGACTGGTATACCTGCTGTACATACATAAATTTACATGGTTCAAATTGAATCAAATTCATGGATTCTGTGATCTGCATCTGCATTTACGTACAAAATATGATGTAAAATTTTGAACAAATTTATATTAAAGTTAAAAATGAATCAAGTTCCTAGGATAACGTTGTCTTTGCAAAGTGAATAAATACAACAGCTGCAGAAATAGTGACTGAAACGTTGAAATTTTTCAAATAAATTGTATTACTCCTGACCCTAGGCACTAGGCAAGATTTTTATTCTTTATCTCTACCCAAACTTCTAAAAATTTAAAAATAATTTTATTTTTATGAAGAAAATAACAAAAATGAATCTTTATTCGGTCAATCTTTATTTAATGAAAACAAAAGTGACGTTTCGATTCTAGATTGGAATTATCTTCAGACTATTTTATTTTTATGATAATATTTTGTCCTCTTCTATTCTGACCATCCTGTAAATAGGAGATTTTTCTCTTTGATTTTTGTTCTTTTAAATTTTAGTAAACTAATAATTTTTCTCCCTTTGAATACTCATCGCCCCCCTCTTATTTATTGACCCCCTGATAACACAAATCGCCCACTTGGGGGCGATTGCCCCTAGGTTGGGAATCACTGATCTAGGTAATTCAAAATTCGAACTGCTTTAGAGAATTAAAATTTAATTTTCTCTATAGCTCTAAAACGACGGGAATGGGCAAAACAGATGGCATTTTGTGGAATCAGCGCTACCTACCCAAAATACCCAGGAATAGTTTCAAATACCCCGACAACAAAAAAGGTCTTTTTTGTTCCCCTGTGTAATTTTCCAACTTATTCCAATAAAATATATTGAAAAGAGTATGATCGATAGCTCAGATTAAATGGACTGTATAAAAAATAATATAAAGGGATGGTCACAACGCGTATATAGATGATGTGGCACTAAGAAATATTTAATTGAAATACGTGCGGCTCACCTGGCATTTGAAATATGACTCCTGGCGTCTTCTTCTTTCTTCACCGAGCAGACCATTAGAACTTCTTAGTTTATAAAAATTCTGCCAGGTGGCAAGAGAGGGAATATTTGAAAGAGTGTAATTACCCAACATACCCCCTCACCGAAATTAATTTTTTTTTTTAATTTCGAGAAAAAAAACGCAAATAAAATAAAATAAATAAAAATAAAAGAAAATATTTACAAAAATAAATTAATTCTACTTGAATTAATCCCTTGGTAAAAGTACCAAACGTCGTACAGGTCTGGAAAAAATTCCATTTGAAGTGCGAACCTGTACGACACGAATCGAATTGTCGCTGGCGGGGAATACTCTTTCCACACGACCTCTTGGCCATTTAAGAGGAGGCACATTTGGCTCATCAATTAAAACAAGATCTCCCACCCCAATTGGTTGACCATTACGTGTCCATTTTCCACGCTCTTGCAACGTATGCAAATAGTCCTTTTTCCAGGTTTTCCAAAAATCTTGATGTGCCTTCTGAATTAACTGAAATCTGGATAGACGATTTGTAGAGGTGATGGAAAAATCCTTTTCAGGTACTGAAGCCAATGGACCGCCGATTAAAAAATGCCCTGGAGTGAGAACGTCAGCTTCACTCGGATCTGTAGATATAGCACATAACGGCCGTGAATTCAAAATAGCCTCAATCTTGCAGAGGAGTGTGGACATTTCTTCGAAGGTTAACAGCTGTTCTCCAACTATTCTTTTCAAATGATGTTTAACGCTTCGAATACCACTTTCCCAAATTCCACCAAAATTGGGGCTGTACGGTGGGTTGAAGTTCCATTCAATTCCTCTTGAAATCAAATCTGAAGCCAATTCATTTTGAATTTGTTTAGAAGAAAAATATTTGTAAGCTTCAGTCAAAAGGCGATCAGCTCCAATAAAATTTGTTCCTCTGTCAGAATAAATTGTTTGACAAATTCCACGACGAGCGATGAAACGATCAAGTCCTCTAAGAAATGCTTCTGTGGATAAGTCGGTGATCAATTCAACATGTACGGCTTTAGTTGCGAAGCAAACAAATAAACAAATATAAGCTTTAAAAGTTCTTGCTTTTCGTAAAGATGTTTCCTTGATATGAAACGGGCCGCCAAGATCAATCCCAACCCTCAAGAATGGACGAGAAAGAGTGACTCTATCTGAGGGCAAATCTCCCATTTTAACTTTCATATGTGTAGGGTGTACACGAATACATGAAATGCATTTGCTTAATCGAGAACGTATAATTGACCTAGCACTTATAATCCAATATTTTCTTGCAATTAAAGATTGCAATGTGCGAGGTCCTACATGACAATAGGTCTTATGATAATAATCGATTAGTAAATGTGTAAAATGAGAGTTCTTTGGCAAAAGCAAAGGATGGCAAGCGCCATATGGAAGATTAGAGTGAGATAATCTTCCCCCCACCCTGAGGAGTCCCTCTTGATCCACAAAAGGATTTAATTTATGCAAATTTTTACAGATTTTCCCTTTCTCTATAATATTAAATTCATTTTTAAAATGTACTTGTTGTACTGTTTTTACAGCAATATCATGAGCCCTTTTCACTTCTTTTAAAGTTAAATAATTTTTAATATTATTTAATGGCAATTTTCTAATCAATAAATTTAATTTATTTTGAAAATGAAAACACCATGCAATAATATTTATTATTTTAATATAAGAAGAAAATTTTTCAATTAATTCATAAAACAATGGCTTAAAGGATTCGTCATTTGTGACTATTAAAACATTTTTATTTTTAAATTCTGACCAATCTTTAACATCAACGGGTGTTTATTTATTTTTTTATAAATCTGCAGGTCGTACCTGTCATGAATGAGGAACTTGTCGCCGTTGTTCTCGAGGCATCGGCCTTTGGTGGCGATATGCGTAGCATTGATGGAGATCAATTGTGGCTCCCCGGACTGGAACCAGCCACCCGCCCAGCCTGCTGGGAATTCGCACAACGCCGACACTAAAACAAAATTTATTATCATTATTATTATCGAATATAATAGCAAAGTAAATTGAGTCTGCACTTATTTAAGTTTTGACAAGAAAACAAATCTTGTGTAGAGAGAGAGAGAGAGAGAGAGCATAATCAGATTAGTTGGTAGGCGTAGCTATCTATTAATAGCAAGGGGCTTAACTCTACGAGACGACGAATGTTGACTCTCTGTTGATTAATGCTTGTAAACTCTAAATGATGACGATGCATATAATGTGCTCTCAATATTAATTCCAAGCTAACTTGATTGATCCTTCAGAAATATGAATTATAATTAATTAGAAATATATTTCCTCAGGTGAAATTAGTCATAAGATCAAAGGTAGACAGGGCTCTCAAACCCTTTTCTTCTTATTTGATCAAAACCAATTCTATTTATTTATTTATTTATTTAGAAATTCAATTAATAAATCAAATATGTTTATATATGGTCAAATAATGATGGAGGCGTTGATCAATTGCTGATGAACAATTCAATAGAAATATTTAATTAAATGATGGTCGTAGAAATCAAAAGGGAATTTTTACTTTCTCTGTCTGTGAACAAAATATCTCAAGAACGAAAAGAACTAGGAGGTTGAAATTTTATATTTAAGTTAGTCATCTCCCTGACACAACAGAAAAGTTGTGTGCTGTGCGACCAGTCACACCAGATTTTTTGTAAATAAAAGGGAAAATTTACAAGACGCGGTTTTTTCCAGCCCCAGGGCCAGCAAGGTACTTTCCTGTTTCCACCTATTGAATTATTTTTTTCTAGAGGACCCCTTTCTAACTGTAAGCATTTTATGACAACCATCAAGCTTTATTTTTGAATCAGTACGAATTTTTGAGTATATGTATAAAGTATATGGATATTTGAGTTTTTGGTTCAATAATAAACTATTGTTTCGCGGACCTCTGGCGGTCAGTTTAAGAACCTCTGGTCTAGATGGGTTTTAGGGGTATAAAAATTTCTTTTATTTAATTTAGAATTGGAGCCTGGGTAAAAAAGAGTTGGTCCTCAAAATACCTCTGAAGGGCACATTAAAAATTTCATTAAAATAATTTAAATTTTTTTTTTTTTTTAATTGAAGCTCAAAATGTTTGGGCCCCGAGGGATTGATCCCCTTTTCCTGTCCACCTACATCTCTGATCTTCTTCCTTCACTAATACCAATTTGACAAGACAGAGTCAAGTTGTTCGCAGTTTTAATGAGAAAGTATTTGTTAAATTTAGATTATCATAAGAAGTAGGAGGGACTCGGTCCGCTAAGAGCGGGAAATATTCATTAAGAAACAAAATATACACAGTTTTCCAGAATTCTTCTGAAATTCAGCACTAATTATTAAAACGTTTGTTTCCCCCAAAAAATGCAAGGATATTAATTAAATTGTTACTGGCGACCGTAGGCACTAGTTGAAACATTTTAATATAAGGAATATAAATTATACACTAGGTTAGGTGTTTCAAATTGTTTTATTAATTTCATAAGTATTCCGACACACCTAGTGTCTAAAAATGTATAAAGGAAATGCAAGGATAAGTCGAATAAGATACGTCATTGAATGTAAGCCGCCCTAATCGAGCAACTCACTCATAATACATGAAGTAGTCATTAAATATATATTGTATAATTTGCAACGACAATTAAAAATAATACTGTACATCTTGTATTTTGACAATTAATTGTCCGAAACGTCGATGATTAAGTTTTTATTTAATTCCTTGGTTTCTATCTCCTGTACCCAATTCAAAGTCTACAGTCACTTCTCATCGTTAAAGTATGACATAGAGAAATTAAATGAGGCTGGTTCATAGGATGGCCTAATTAATATAAACGTATAAAGTACTAAGAAGTCGAAAAAAAACACGTCAATGACAATCAAATGATAGCTATAATTTCAGAATATCATAAAGTTAATAAATTATTCAAATCTTCATTTCCTGATTTTCTTTTTTTGAGGAAATTTTTTTATTATTATTATTTAATCAATAGTTATTAAGGTTAATCAAAAAAAAAAAAAAAATAGAGATACATATATAATTGAATTAAAGGTGTCTTTTTTCATTAATGAGAATTGAGAGATGATTGCTTTCAAAATTTCCTTAGACAAGACGCACCTCTGACAAGACTTTTGTCTGGTGCGCGCTCTAATCAAACACTGAGCAGGACATTCGTCTCAGACAAATTGTATTTTTCTGTCTTGCACACCCACACAAGACTAGAAAATGACATTTCGTCGTAGACCAGCCTCAAAAGTAAAAAATAAAATACACGAGCACGAGCGCTAATTGAATAAATGTTTTTTTTTTAATTTCCAATTAAATTGAATATATCAAAATATCCAGTAGAATCTATAATTTGGGATTCGGGCCAATTATACCATGAAACATGATATTCACGTCAGTGGCGTATTCAGGGGGGGCCAGGGGGCCGGGCCCCCCCCAAAGCCTTCTCCAAAACAAAAAAATACCTATTGTTTTCCCTAATGATATTTTTTTTTTTAAATAAATATTTTATTAACTCTCATAAATTCTAAAATCTAACAAAAAACTTATAAATAATTGAAAAAATCTCTAATATTTACGAATTTTGTATTAAAATTTTTTTTATTTTAAGAAAAAAAATTTTTTTTATTTGTTTTTATTTATAATTATTATATTATCTAAAAAAAATTTCTCCACTTTAAGTTTCTTGGTGAAGGGGGGGGGGGGTTCATAAAACTTTTGCCCCCCCCCCCAAGCAGAAATCCTGGCTACGCTACTGATTCACGTTCATACAAATGACAATGAGAGCTCAAAAAAATTCAAGTTAAAGAGACGCCTGGTGGTTTTCAAACGAAACAACAGAGTGGCTATATGGTTGCCTACTTTCTAGGCTCCTCCTTGATTTCACATACGTAGAGGTGATTTTTTTTTATTATAAATTTTAATAACTTATAGAACATGATGAGAGAGGTGAGGAGGGGGGGATGAGACGACATTTTGTCTAGTTATTTTAACATTCATCAGAATAAACAATAACGCAGGAGTTAGGCGGTAGGCAATAAATTCGTCCGGTTTCATCAATCGACTGTCTTACGAATAATCATGATAGTAGGGCCTTCCTTCTGTATTTATAATTTAAACTAAAAAAGATGATGTTGAGCAGATAAACTAAAAAAAAATACATAACTAATCCAAAGACAAAATGAGCTTAAAATCAAGAGAGAATTCAATAGAATTTGTATAAAATTGTACAAAAAAAAAGTAAAAAAAAACTACCAGATTTATATTTGAAATATAAATTGGAATTGCATTAGATTGAATAAATAAGAGATACTAAATCCAGGGACTGATTGGATTTGCAAAATTTTTTTTTTATCTCACTCACTGGGTTTTGAATACTGTTCAAAAAATGTGAACCATTATGTGAATGAATTTACTCTAAATGTTCAAAATTGAAAAGCGATGATGGGCTCCCCCACCCCAGGAAAAGTGGAAAATTATTAGAGACAATTAGAGGGAAAAATTATTTATTAGCATGTAATTTAGATTGAAAGCAAATTTTTATTTCCATCAATATATTTATAGATAATATAAATATTATTGAGAAATAAAATCTATCCGCAATTTTTAAAATATTTTTACGATTCTTGGCATAAGAAGTCAATAAATGCAAAAAAATAATCTTAATATGAGTACAGTGAGTGTATCTTTTTATTTTGCTTATATCTCTGGAACTATTTATTGGATTAAGATGAGCTTTGGCAAATTTATAATCCTAAATGTTCATAAGTTAACAATTTGCCCTCCGCTTGGTGAAGGGGTTAGCGTGCTAGCCTCGTATACCAATAGTCGTGGGATAGGACCCCAGGCAGTCCGATGATTTTATTTAAGCCATTTGGATATCAAATGGCTTAAATAAGAATGCCTGGACCCCAGATATATATAATTATTAATATAACTGTTATCATCAAAGTCTTATATGGTCTGAGATGTCGAAAAGACTGTGTGAATGTGTGTGTGATTGTGAGTGTGAATGAGAAAAAAGTGTGAGTGTTAAAAAAAAAGTTAACAATTCCCGTAAATTACGATTATTACTTACTATATACTATTTAATCGAAAAAAAAAACTATATTGAATCAAATGTCATATTTTGAAGATTATAAAGAGACTTTTCAAAAGCATGTTCAGTAGAGTCGTGTCCGGCCTAAACAGGACAGGCTCTATGCCGGATTATCCGAAACATTTAAAATAATCCAAAATTTAATATATAATTAGCGGAAAATTATTATCACGAATCACGGTTCTCAGCTTTCACTCGATTAAATATAATGCAAACTTAGCTATAATAATTAAGATATTTGTGTCCATTCCTTGCCCAAACAATCAGTTTTTTTTTTTTTTTTTTTAGCACTCACACACACATTCACACTGTCTTTTCGGCAACTGAGGCCATATAAGACTTTGACGATATCCGTTATTGATTAATATACATATTGGGGGTTCAGTCATTCTTATTTAAGCCATTTGGTATCCAAATGGCTTAAATAAAATCATCGGAATGCCTGGGGTCCGAACCCGCGACTATCGGTATACGAGGCTAGTTAGCACGCTAACTCCTACACCAAGCCCCGAGGGCCAAACAATCAGTTGAAAGCCACCAAGCTGTAAAACTTCCCACCCACACTTCTTAATCAGAGCTAATCATATGGCACCAAGATGCTAATTAAACCTAAGGCTAATAGCTACATTAAGCCAATTAAGAAGAGCGAAAAAGCTTTGCAACTTTATTTTTAATTCATCTCTGGTTAGAAATTCGCCAAAGGAGGCCCGGAAACCTACCAAGAATAAAGAATCGAAACTCATGTAGCGCTGAAAAAGCCTCTAATTAAATTCAAGAAATATATAAATGGAATTATAGTCAAACAAATTGTCCTTTTGATTTATAAAGTAGATTTAGATCCTATCGTTTAATAATTAAGTACCAGTTTAAAGCCCTTGCGGACAAATATCAACTGGTTTCGAGGTCTGTGCCCGAAAGGCTCTTTGTAAAATAAATAAGAAACCTAGATTGAAAGAAATGGTTCCAATCAGCTTTATTTATATTAATAAAATAGGATTAAGAAAGCATTTTAAGATGTCATTCATCTAGAGAGGGTCTCGAGATGACTATTTAATCCTCTAGAATAGAGATTGAAAGATACCATTCATCTTTTTATATAAACATAAATAAAGAAGAGGAATTAAGGACATGAGATGTCCATCATAATCATATTCTACTAAAGCTAATAATATGGGTTTTATTTAATTTTTTTTTTTTTTTTTTTGAATAATAGGTGTCTCTATCTATCAGGGATCATTCAAGTATTACATATGCAAGGGGGAAGGGTATCACATTTGCTGACAAATTCAAGGTGTCTCATCTCAATCACAGCTAACTTTAAGAGCTAGTTATCACCAAGATGGTAGGGTATGATAGGCGCCGGAACTAGGGGGGGGGACAAGGATACATTGCCCCCCTGGCATCCTACAGGGGGGGGGGGGCAAAATTTCTTCTTTTATTTCATTTATTTTTAAAAATGATATATTTTTACTTTTGAAAAATAAGATCTTCTAAATTAAAAAAAATTAAAAGTGTAAGAAATTCATTTTTTTTTTTTCAAATTTTTTCCAAAAATTTTTGATAAAATCACTGGCAAATTTTTAAAATTTTAATTTTATTAAAATTGTGATTTTATTAAAAATTTTTAAAGTTTTATAGTAGATTTGTTTTTGTTTTATACTATTTGAATATATTAAATTATTTTAATTTTCTAAAAAAAAATTTTTTGCCCCCCCCCCTGATTCAAATTCGTTCCGGCGCCCCTGGTTCTGATTAAGGAGACTATAAAAGTTTTGCAGTTCGCTTTAAATAAATTATTGATTTAAAGCGAACTTAGGAAATAATTAAGTTTAATATAAAAGGAAAAATTGCTAACTAAATGGGACAATTGTCGTAAAAGGCGTGAAGTGAATGGGCGATTACAAAACAAAACATTATGAAAACTAAATAATTTTTAATGTTTTAATATCAAGTTCCGCGGACATTATTTTTATTACACTTATTTCTGTAAATCTTGTTTTTTTTTTTTTTTTTTTGTTTTGCAATATTGAGAAAAAATCATTTTCCACGTCTTAAATCATGAAAAATTAATATATTAATTTTATCAAATTAAAACGTTTATATAAAACTAGCCGCTCCGCCCGCCTTCGGCTGGCCCCGCGCCTAGCCAGGGGGCTTCGCATCCCTGGACCCCCACCATTTGGACCGGGCCCGCCTGCGACGGACCCTCGCCTTTTCTTAATTATGAGAAGCCGCTTCCTTGAGCGGACTTCGCGTTCAGACAGGAGGGCTTCGCCCCCTGGGCCCCCTCGCATTTTCTTAATTAAGAAAAAAAAATTATTATCACTATCCCAATCCAGTGCCTGCTTGAGGTTTTGTTTAATTTCATAGAATAAATAACTTTATAGTCTACATTTCCTATTGGAGAAATCGTAACTTTAGAAATTAATAACTCAAAAAGTTATAGGAATTTGGAGACCCGAGTATCCTTGGACCCTCCGTAACGTTCTCTACAAGACTGCAAAACTCGTTTCAAAATTCCAACGGGAAGTTGGACAAACAGAGCGTGACAGACGGACGGACTCACGCTACTCCCTATTATATATATAAGAAGAGAGATATAATATACCTCAATATTTTGATTGTTCTATTCTTAATTGAAAACATTTTATGTATCACCTACGAAACTCTATGCTAATATAGAGCTAAGGTACAAATGTACAACCTTTTAATAATAATGATTAAGAGATACAAAAAAATCTCTTAAAAAAAAATTTTGTATTTAAGTATTATTTCGATATATTTTTTGTTTTTTGGCTTAAAAAATGATTTTAAAAGAAATGAAGAGAGTGTGAGTGTCAAGTGCGAAAGATTTCTCCCCCTACCCCTATAAATGAGCCCTAGACTAGATGAGCTCTCTTATTAAACGAAACCTCCTATCCGGAAGGAGAAATTTAAAAAAAAGAATTAATAAAATAAAAATATGAATCAAGTGAAAAAGGATATTAACATTTTTACTTTATATTCACAATGACAGATTAATTTTCCTATAGACTTATTTCATGGCACCTAATCTGAAAGGAGAAAAAAAATTAAATTGAAAAAAAAAAAAAATAGCACATTTTAAATTAAACCTGTAAGTGAAATTTTAAAAAATTAGATTGGATTTTTTTGCTAAAAAAACAACATGAATATTAAATTTCTTTAAAATGCCTTTTTGATTTGGTCAAATGACTCCCTATAAAAAAAAGAAGTTATTATAATCATACCAATTTGAACTCTAGTTTTATTTGTAATACGAGTAAACTGTTTTTATTAAGATGGGAGTCTTTTTGTTTCTGGATACCCGAGAGCTGCTCTATATAGCGTCGTGTTGCCAATTTGCATTGGACTTTTAAAAAATAGCCTTTCGGCTCTCACGAGTCATGCTTGTATCACTGGGAGTTAAGAAGAGTGAGTAGATCTCTTTAAGGGGCTACGGGAGTGAAGGTGTTACACATGTTTTTCCCGCTAAGATGGCGTTGTGTGTCATTAAAAGTATGCCCAAAAAATCACGTATTTCGAAAATTCGCCAAGAGATGTCAAAATGGTAGCTAATAATATTTAATGCATTTGGTTGATTTTCATTGATCTTTTAACAATAAATACTTTATAAATGTTATTATATATTATGTTTCTTTTATAAAAGCAAAAAAATATATAAATATAGGCCAGATATAGGCCAAAAGGGGATCAGCTGTTAGACTAGCCTGCCATCTATTGTAAGAATGCTGAACTAATTTGACAGTTGAATTTTTAAATAAATCATTTAAGCTTATTTTAAAAATTTCTTAATTAATATGTGATTAATAATAACAATAATATCATTTTTAAATTAAAAAAAAATTAAAGATTATTGGGACAGATTGTTTTTTTTTTTGTATTTGCTTGATAACAAAAAAATTAATTACGATAATTTTTTAATAAGTCATTAAAATAATTATAGCTCGATGTCCCAATAATCTCTTATGAATTTAATTCATTTAAAAAAAAACGCTCTAAATAGTCTAGTTTTTTTTAAAGTACGTTTAGACGTCGCACCTGAACCCCCTTAAGAGGTATTACCTCTTACCTATCTATGTAATATACATAAATAGAGAAAGGAAGTATCCGTAAGAAAAATTAGAACTATGAAATTTGCAAAACTTAATCTTAATTTAAAGACGAGTTCTAGAGATATAGGCAATATTAAAATCTACACTTCCTATGTGCTTATGAGATTCAATGTGATTTATGCGATAACGTGTGAAGAATGTGGAAAAAATACGTTGGACTCAAAGATCTCAGTATCTAAAGAACAGGGTATAACAACATCAATTCATCAGACAAAAAGTCGACCATGCTGGCCCTAGAGCCTTGGTGTAGGGGTTAGCGTTCTGGCCCTCTGTAACAAGGGTCGCGGGTTTCGAGAAAACTGGAAATAATTAAAATAGTACTTCAGCAAAGTACTAGTACCCGAATTTTCTCAAAGGTGAAAACTAGCGCAATTTCATATTCGTACAGAAAATAGTATATATTTAAAATTAGAAAAAAAAAATTGTTAGAGTCTTTTGCAAGAACTGGTGTGCTTACAAACAAACAAATGTACAATATTAAGTCCCACCCATGCGTTTTATACTTGTGATTATTTCATTGTTTAAAAAAAAAAAATATTATATATTTTTTTTAGGGTCCGACCGAAACAAGATTTTCAGCCGAAACCGAATATTCGGCCTCAACCTTAGTTTCGGCCGAAACCGTAACCGAAACCGAAACTTGTATTTCCTATAAAAATTTTTTTTCATTTTAACTTTTTTTTTTTGAATTTTTTTTCCCTCCCGTGAAAATCATTTTACCTTTTTTTAGGGAGACTAAATTTTTTTCTCCCTCAAGTGCAAATTATTTGACCTTTTTTTTTTTTGCATGCGAGTCTCATCCCATTTTTCAGACTCTGGTTTCGGCCACTTTTTGGCCGAAACCGAAACTACGGCCGAAACCATGATTTTTGGCCGAAACTGGCCGAAACCGTAACCGAAACCGAATATTCGGTCGGTTCCTAATTTTTTTAATGGAAATTGCATGGTTCAAACCTAGAAAATTTCCAATAAATATTTTAATTTTATTTTATAAAAACAATGAAATAATCACAAGTAGAAAACCCATGGGTGGGACTTAATATTGACCCTCACTGTACATTGGCCGTTTTCTAGTTTAAGATAAGATAAATGTATGCAGCTCTGAAGATGGCCTAGACTTGGGGCCAAAACGTCAGCCATGAGGGTTAGAATCTGAATAAAAGAAATTGTGGCTGCTTGTTATTTTTCTGACTCCGAAGTCAGATTCAATATTAACCGCCACCCCTAAAGAAGAGAGCCGTGAAGTTAGACAACCAGAGCGCTTAGCTGCCGTAATTGTTATCTCAAAAAATAGTAGTTCCACTGAAAAATTAAAAAAGTTTATTTTCTAAACACTCTGGTTGTCTAACTTTACGGCTCTATTCTCTTGAGTGGCGGTTAATATTGAAACTAAATGTACATTAGGATTTTTTGCATTTCTGGGGTCCTTATGATTTGAAACGTAAAGATATATAAAATAAAAATTAAGAGGGGAGTTAGATTATTCTTATTTTATCGGGGGAATAATTGATTCTAGTACTTGGGTATTTATTTAGTCATTTTATAGGCCTATCAATAATTTTTTATTTTATTTATTTATTTATTTTTTTTTTTGATTATTAAAGATGACAAATAGAGTTTGCCGGTGGACTTTAATATAAAATTTTTCATCACTTTTGTCAGATGATATAGCCAATATATAATAATATTAAATATGCAAAGTTTGATGTCGAGATCATTTTTTGATTGATGAGTTATTGTATCGTTCGTTCGTTTTAATTGATATTATAAAACGAGATAAATTTTTTTTTTTTTTTTTAATAAATCAATTTTAACTTCCCGTTTGTTTTGTTTTGTTTTTTTATTAAAACTGAAGGGTGCGAACAGACCTAGCAGCAAAATCGTTATTGATAAGCAAAGGACAAACAAGCCTGGACCTCGGATAGGTGAACCCGGAAGTTATTTTTCTTAATATTAAGAGAGGATTGTTGATTGACTGTCTCTCAGCAGCACTAATGTATTGTAAAGTAGAGAGGAAACGTTAGCTAGTGCCCGACGCCTTGTATATCATGTCAAAAGATGTCAAGAGCTTCCACTTGAACATCTGAGGTAATTAATTAATTTTCACTTCTATGTGTAACATGTGTTACATGCTAGTCTAAAAATGGAAATTATATTTATATTTTTTGACACTGGGTTATATCCATCTTCTTATAATGAGCTTCATTTTTTTTTTCTAATTTTTAATGATAAATAGAGGCGGAAAATTAAAGTCCCAAATGGGGAGAGAGAATTATAATTATTTTAGCTTTAAGCCTTTGAGTATTATTAGAAACAATTATATTTCAAAGTAAAAAAAAACTTTATTTATTCTTGACGTTTCGGTATTAGTTACAGAGCATACTCAGGGATGTCAATTTCAAATTCTTGTATAATTAGATCAATGTTTTTAAATTAGTCAAAACGACAATTCATTTGTTATGAAGAATTTTTTTATTGTAGCCTAAATTAAAAGATTAGTTCAAAGAGGATGGAAAGTATACCCCTCTAAAAGATGTAAGCGAAAAAGGAATAAATAAATAAAATAGAAGAAAGAGCCTATAAAAAATATACCATGATTCGAGGGAAGAAAATAAAATCTGAGATTTAGTTAAAAAGTCATTTACTTGATTTGAATAAATTACAATGAATATATTAATACAATATCTCATTATAACGTTATTTAATAAAAGGTCAACTTCCCCCTCCCCCATTCCCCTCCCCCCACTCTTTATCCAACAAATTATTTTTGAAATTGGTTATTGAAAGTAAAGAAGAATAATATAAAATATATCAAACATAAACGTTCTGAAATTAAATATCTAAACATTGGCAGCATCAAATAGGGCAAAGAATAATAATTATTGTTTTATATTATTTATTTATTATAATAATAAAACTGAGAAATGAGATATAACATTAATAGAATCGAATCAAAGGGAGTTAATGTTGAAATTGTTTATGTAATTAAATTTAAATGGAGAAGCAGAAATAAAAAAAAAAAAAAAAATTAAATCAAAACATAAAGGAACCAAGAATAAACAGATCTCATTTAATTTCTTTTTTTTTTAAATAAACGTAGCAGCCATCTGTTTTTGAGAGGATCGTGCCAACGCAGTGATGCAAAACCTTATTTGCTAACTAACTATTCAGTAGCCTGAAGTGTATATGACAATAACTTCAATAACAATAACTAATTTAAGAGGAAAATAACACGAGTGAGATATTGGTTGTTAAGCAAAGTCAAGATTTGCTAAACTTCAGGTTTGTGGTGACGAAAAAGGAGATAGAAATCTTATTTCTCTATGGAAGAAAAAAATTATTAAAATAATAATAAAAGGAAAATCATTTGATAAAATAAAGTTGCAAAAAAACAGTTCAACAAATAGCTAAAGTTTCTTTAGTTATCGATCCTTTAAATTTACCATGTCTTTAAATTATCGGCGGTTGCAAATGTTTAACTTAATGATCAGTTATGCAAAGGCTCCTTAAAAAAGAAATTGTAAAATACAATTGGACATGGTAGCCAACAAGTAATTTAGTGTCTAAATCATCATGAGAGACAGATATGCATATAAATGCATTAATTTAATTTGGGTTCCTTTAAATTTCAATACGTAATTAGCGGTATTATTAATTATAATAGATAATTATCTGACGAAGCGATGAAGTGAGGTTATAATGGAGTAAATGTCAATTTTTTAATATAAATAGTTGGCCAGTTGTCCTCGGGCTTGGTGTAGTTACTAGCACGCCTGCCTTGTATACAAAGGGCCGAGGGTTCGGATCCCAGGCAGTCCGATGATTTTATTTATGCCATTTGGATACCAAATGGCTTAAATAAGAATGCCTGGACCCACAATAGATATATTTACAAATAACAGGTATCGTAAAAAGATCAAGTTGCCGAAAAGACTGTGTGTATGTGTGTGTGAATGGGAAAAAAGTGTGAGTGTTTTTTCATTAAAAAAAAAAAAGTTGGCCAGTTGGAAGGGCGTATTGTATGATTTATAATTTCGTACATGTCATACGATTTGATCCTAATTTCACTTTCAAATATTTCAGTATTTATAAGTTCTAACATGACCTCACTTACTCACTTCGTCAGATGAATATCTATAGTATTCAATATTTATTAATTCAAATCGCGACTAACATACGCAATGCATATAATATCTTAAATATTATATATGTAGTTTCTTATTTATTAAATAATTAATAATATCGCTTAATACGTATTGTAAATTAAAGGAATCACAATTAAATTAAAGCATTTTTATGCTTAAGTGCCCCTCAGAATGGTATAGACACCATTATGAAAAACTAAACTAACAAAGATTGAAATTTAAAGGTTAGAATTTTCCCCTTTAATTTAAAGACTATTTTAACGAAGCAATGACTTTAAAGAACGTTCGTGAAGCCATTTTACTTTGAGGAAGGTTTAAAGGATAAAGAGCATTTTAAATGAATTAATATATATTGAATAAATATCAAATGTCAAGACTTCTATAAAATGGCGGAGAGTTTTGCTTGCGCAAATATGCTCGTGCATGATTAAAATTCAATCGAGGATAAAGAGGCTTGCACAATTAAAATGCTTGCACAAAATTCTCCTACAGGCGCTACAGTTTGCTTGTACAAAAAGATTGCACGTGCATGCTTGTCAAGTTTGCAGTTACGTTTGTAGCCGCCTTTACTTGACAGGCAAGTTAATACAAAAAAAAAAAATGGATAAAAAATCAATTAGAAAAAATAAATAAATAAATTTAATATATTATTTGAGAAACAACCCTAAAATTAATCATTATTTTTTTTCTTTTTATTTATTTGAAAGTTTCATAAATCATACTATACTTTTAATTTGTCATGTCTAAAAACATTTGCATTTTATGATTTTTTTTTTTTTATGATCTATATAAATATTATCAAGATTGAATGATAATCAAATTAAGTGCTACTATTGCTACTACTCATCATCATCATATAGGGAGAGGGGGAGGCACATACATACAGTAATAAAAAAATTCATAAATCATTGGATGATTGTGTGTGGATAGCTGACGTGACATTTTCCCACGCAAGTAGCGCAGCAACCAAGTTGCAAAGAGAGAGGGATGCTGTATGGAGCTCAAGCGGACTATTATATGCTGCAGCAGCAGCCGACATTCAAATCAAATTAATGTTAATATTGTATATGCATACATTATTGAGGAGGCCGGTCGATATAGCGAATGGCGGAGGTGAGCTCTTGTTGTTGTTGTTGTTGTTGTTGTTAGAATGGTAGCGAGAGGATCAAGGAACGGAGCTGGCGGCTCTCTTAAATCCCATCTCTAATGCACATACTTTATTAAAAATTTCATTCATTATAATTGAATTGGAAATGATTTTTGATTTCGCCTTTTTTATTTTAAATGAAAATATTAAAATTTAAAACATACAATTTTGAAAATGAAATTTTTTTAGAACAACCATGGTAGGGCAGGTTGTTTTATTCATTCAATAAAGCCGAGAAAACTTTGTACAATTTTGAAATAGTTCTTAGTCAATTGTTTTTAAACATTTCGATCATAAGTCTGGACCTTCTTCAGGATCTACGGTCGATTACAACATGATTATAAAATTTATCTCTTGTGCTATCGTAAATTAAATAAATGTTGCCTGATGAGATAACAAAGCAAAAATTCTGGTGTGACTGGTCGCAGAGCACACAACTTTCTCTTACCTTCGGTAATTGAAAGTTGTGTTCTGTGCTTGGCACTAAAATTCAAGATGTAAATTTTATGTACACAGAAAAATTTTAATATTATATAAGGTCTTTAGGTCGGTATTATTTTCTATATAGCAGTAATAAACTGTTTTAATATTCAAATAGGCAGTTTTGGAAAAGTTTTTTGCAATTAGCGAGTTTCTCGAGTGTCTTCATGAAAGTCGCCATCTTTATGTTAGCAAGCAAGTACTTTTGGAAACAGTATTTGTTTGCAACAAGACAGTTTCGGAAATGGAATGAAAAGCAACTAGGCCCGGTTTGAATTTGTATCGATTTTCAGTATTTGTTTTAAATAGGATATAGAAACCCAACAACATGCAATTAAGATCTCAACTTTTCAAATTTTGTCAATTATACACTTTTGGAAATGGACGACTCAAATATATATTACATATATAGACTATACATAGGTAAGAGAAAATAAAAAGTTGAAATGACGCCACTGAATTACTCATTATTGGTAAATTACAATCCAATGAATGACTTGTCAAATAATGACGTGGAATAAATATTTGTATTTGTATTTAAATTTCTTAATATCTGTAAATTCTTTAAATAGGCCAAAGAACGTATCATTCCTTCTCATAAAATGATTAAGAAAACTAAATAAAGATGTTTGATTTTCATGAATAATGTTCATTAATGGATAATAAATGGAAATCGATTAAATCCCCCCTCTGCATATGAATTATTTGGAAATTATCGATTGGAGTCAACAATTCAGTATTATTCTATTTTGGCAACCAGAGTGAATATTTAATCTACTATTTAAAATGTCCAAGACCTAATCAGGTCTATTCTCTAAGCAAAAACGTTAACTTTTAACCATCTGAAATCAGCGTTAATTCATTTTAACACCTCATTGTCTCAAATTGCTATTCTGTAAGCAAAAACTAAAGCCAAAGCGTTAACATTTAGTCAATAGTGTTAAAAATTAATATCATGTCTAGAAGGGGCCCCCTTAATATTTCAACGGCGTATTTAATGCATATAAATAACGCCTTGAACCAAAAAGTAAGTTTATGATTTTGACAGCTTTGAGATAAAAACAATATGTTAACAATCGGTGTTAGAGAATATTGGTTTAGACGATGATGTTTTTATTAAAATGGAAAAACTTTATTTTTTTTTTAAGATTATAACCTATAATTTTTACTTTTCTCTTACCCTATGTATAAAATATATAGAGAGAAAGTATTGCGATCATGTCAAAAATTCTATATCGAGATTTTGATAGATATACACGTTTTGAGGCCCTCTGAGTCCAAAAAAAGTGCGTCCCGCAAATTAGTCTGTCTGTCTGTGAACAAAATATCTCAGGAACGAAAAGAGCTAGGAGGTTGAAATTTTATATTTGAGATAGACACAACCTCCCCCCCCCCCACAAGGTGAAAATAAGCTTTTGAACAAAATCGGCCAAAAAGTACTAGTACTTTACTGATGTACTTTTTCAGTTTTTTACGATTTTCTCAAAATTCGCTCCAACGTCACTTTACTAATATGGAAGCATCCGTAGCTCAGCGCCATCTATGAATCGCGTAGTCAAGTTTGCAACTTAGGTGCTACGGGCAACTAAATATATCTCGACACAAAAAATCTGGTGCGACAAGCACAGGACCCAACTTTCTCTTGCCAAAAGGTGCTGTGCGACCAATCATATCAGATTTTTGAATTTTGATTAATATAAACATGTAACCGAGCTGATTTTGATATAACAGCTTTTTGTCTTCCATTTATTTTTATTTTTGCTTTTTGGTGTTAAAAATTCGGCCCTGCTTTGTATAAAATATAACTTAGTTTCATAATATTGTATCTAAAACAAATATAGATTAAACAACAACAACAAGGAACTAAATATTACGAGTATACCATAAGACTAATTGGCTAGGTCATGTAATGGGAATATAAAAGGCAAGAAAGTAAGCATATAAAAAAAAAAAAGAATCGGTGACTAGGCTACTATACTAACAATAAGACGATTGTGAGAGAAGAGGGGGTTAATATTAGATGTGACACCATCAAAGTTGAGGGCGCATATTGTGAAATTTGATTGCTACTGCAAAATTTCGTAGAAGCATAGAGAGATAGAATTAATCTCATTATGTATACATTAGAATATGGAGCACAATATTCGAACGTTAATTATAATCAATGATAGTGTGTGTGGGTGTGGGGTGTGTGTGTGTTCTAGGCCATAATCGATTTCCATTTATTATCTATTAATGAGTGTGTTATTCATGAAAATGAAATCTATTTTATTTTTATTTGATTGATTCTAACCTATATTTTGTTTTTCCCTTAAAATGATATTTAATATAGTTCTTAGAAATGTCAATCAAAATATATTTTCAACCCTTCTTTAAGGGATTTTCTTTTTAAAAATTTATTCTTTGGGTCCATTTATAAATTGTTGTTCGGGCATTGAGGCACTTATAAAGAATAAAAGTTAATTTTTTAATGTTTTTTTTTTTTTTTTTTTAACATTCACACTTTTTTCCCATTCACACTCACACTCACACACACATACACACAGTCTTTTTAGGCAACTTGGACTTTTACTATAATCGTTTTATTTATAATATCTATTGGGGGTCCAGGATTCTTATTTAAGCCATTTGGTATCCAAACGACGCGTCGCGACGTTTAGTATATAAGATAGGCACGCTACCAAATACACCAAGCCCGAGGGCTTTTATATATGTTATTAATCACTATCACATACGTATAAACTAATTTTTTGAAACAGATCTGAAGAAGGTTATCGTGTAATTAATTATTACAAAATTGAAATTTTAAATGTAGCCCCATACTCTTCCTCACCTATTGTTGAAATACAACAGCCACTTCACAAATTGTCGTTTTATATCTAAGTTAAGTACCCCTCTAAAGCGTGAAAATAAGCTTTTGAACAAAATCGGTTAAAAAACACTAGTACTTTACTGATGTACTTTTTCCTCAAAATTCGCTCCAACGATTTTGTTTAAAATTCATAAATCAACTATTTTTTAGATGCTCTTTAAAAAGTATACAGTATCAGTAAATTTTTCGTGAAAATTGTTTGAAGTACAGGTACACTTTACTGATGTGGAAGCATTCGTAGCTCAGCGCCATCTATGAGTCGCGTGGTCAAGTTTGGTACCCTAGCTGCCCGCTTCCTCACATTTTGTTAAATATAAAATTTCAACCTCGTAGCTCATTTCCTTCATTGGTAAAAATGTCCACACATACACATACAGAACAAAAATTGTGGGACTCAGGGGACCTCAAAACATGAATATCCATCAAAATCTCGACATTGAATTTTTGACAAGATCGCAATACTTTCTCTCTATATATTTCATACATAGGGTGAGAGAAAGTAAACAATTCTGCGAGCAAAGCTCCGAGCAAATATTAAATATATTGTCTATCTAAATGTAATAGAATGATTCTTTAGTATGAAATTGAATGTAATAAACAACGGAGGTGTATACTTATGTTTTCGGATATATAAACTTATTGTAATAGAAAATACACGCAGATTAATCCAGGTGGAGTTTCTTTGATAGACAACAGGTGTTATGAAACATTTCAAGAGAGAGAATGAATGAAAGGTATCAAAAGTTGACGAAGCAGAAGAAAAGATGATGGTTTGAAGAATAGGTCAGAGAGAGGGTGGAAAATAGAAGAGCAGTTGGTGAGTGAGAGAGAGAGAGAAGGGGGAGGGGGGGGGGGTAAGTGGAAGAGAGAGATGCTTGCTCGCTCTCAAAGTGGATCGTATTGCTTGCTAGGTGTGGAATTCCTCTCTCTGTTGCTATGACAACAGTTTCAAAACACATCAATAGATAAAGAAGAGAATGTATGGGTGTAAACGAGAAGAAAAACGGAACAAATTTTCTTTCTTTTTTGCGCACACACACACACCCACACACACACACTCACTCAACATTTCTTTCTTTTTACTTCTCAATATTTTTCTTTACTTCATTCAATCGGATATAAATTTATTTATCAAGTCTAAAAAATATATTTGTTTGTTATATTAAAACAAATGGGGCCCACGGGGCTTGGCGTAGAGGTTAGCGTGCTAACCTCGTATACCAAACGTCGCGGGTTCGTACCCCAGGCAGTCCGATGATTTTATTTAAGCCACTTGGATACCAAATGGCTTAAATAAGAATGCCTGGACCCTAATATAGATAAATTCATAAATAACGGTTATAGTCAAAGTCTTATATGGCCTAAGTTGCCGAAAAGACTGTGTGAATGAGAAAAAAGTGTGAATGTTAAAAAAAAAACAATTGGTGTGACTGGTCGCACAGCACACAACTTTCTCTTACCTTTGGTAAGATTTTTAGTTCGGCATACTGTTTGATTCAATAGATTTTGTTAAGTTTAGTTTTTCCAAAAAATTTCATAAAAATTAGGAACCGACCGAATATTCGGTTTCGGTTACGGTTTCGACCAGTTTCGGCCAAAAATCATGGTTTCGGCCGTAGTTTCGGTTTCGGCCAAAGAAAGTGGCTTCGAACCTTTCGGCCGGCCGAAACCAGAGTACTTGAAAGAGCATCTGGGAATGATGACTCGCATGCAATTTAAATCAAAAACGTCAAAGCGAATTTGCTCTTGAGGAGACGAAAAAAACTGAAAAAGTCATCCGTAAAGTACTAGTACTCTTTGGCCGATTTTGATTAAAAGCTTATTTTCCGTCACGGGAGGTGAAAAACTTAAAAAAAAAATTTCAACCTCGTAGCTCAATTCCTTCATGCTTAAAATTGAACACACACAGACACACAGACACACAGACACACAGACAGACAGACCATGTCCGAAAACCACTTTTTTGGATTCAGAGGACCTCAAAACGTGAAGATCCATCAAAATCTCGACATCGAATTTTTGACATGAATCCAATACTTTCTCTCTATATATATATTACATATACATAGGTAAGAGAAAGTAAAAATGCCTGGACCCTAATATAGATACATTCATAAATAACGGTTATAGTCAAAGTCTTATATGGCCTAAGTTGCCGAAAAGACAGTGTGAATGTGTGTGAGTGGAGGGAAAAAAAAAAGTGTGAATGTTAAAAAAAAAAAAAATGGTGTGACTGGTCGCACAGCACACAACTTTCTCTTACCTTTGGTAAGATTTTTAGTTCGGCATACTCGTTTGATTCAATAGATTTTGTTGAAAATTTAGTTTTGTCCAACCTAAATTTCATAAAAATATAAATTGCAAAAAATCCTTAAAATTTTCTGATGAAATCATCGACCCTAGGCAAAATACCTTTTTGAAAGACATTAGTTTCCATTTATATAATTACTTTTGTTGTCATTCTAACCAATGAAATATTATTTGCAATGTTAACAAATCATTATAAAGTTAATTAATGTCGAAAAGTTCGAAGAAATCAAGTAATCAATTGACATTTTGTGGTTTATTTTTGACCTTTTGATTCCCATATGATTCTCTTTTGTGAATTATTTTATTTAACTTGTTTTGTTATATGATTATTCATATAATAATTTTATTTTTATTCTAAATTAAATCTCATGCCTATAGAAGAGGCCATTTTGAATTTAGAGAATATTATTTCATGAAAATTATATTCTTTGGGTTGATTCATGAATTCAATTTTGGAGTTCACTATTTAATCTCTCCTTAATAAGTTTTAATAATGCAAAGAATAATTAATTTACTGTTAATTGAAAAAAAAAATAATTAGGTATGGAGTTGAGCCGGGGGGGGGGGGGGGGGGGGCTGGCAAGAAGAGCAACAGTCACCACAATAATGCGGCTAAGCAATGCCAAGCTCGGGATTGGTGGCCTCGAGCATTCAGCGTGTGGAACGTCCCCGGATGTATTTTAAATGTATTAAATCCTTATTCCAGCCCCTAAAAGGCCGCAAAAACCAAAAAGGTTTTTGTTGTTTGTTTGTAGATGGCCGTAAGGATGATCAATTTAATTAAAAGGACCGTCGGCCAAAAAAATAAATACTTTTGCGTATTATCCGTTATTTGTAAATATTTCGACCCCAGTGATATGGAATCATCTTCAGTACAATCAACAGATGTTTTGCAAATCGTTAATTCCTCCCATCCAATATGACAAAATAGCTGAGCATTCCATGAATGCAATTTTTATAATCAATTATAAAAATTGCCGTTTTTAATATTAATTCACAAAATTCTCACATCTATCAGTATTCGGGAAGTGGACCAACAAATTGTCTCTACAAATTACGTTAATATTCATTACAATTTACCTAAAAATTAAAAATTTAATCAAAAACAAATAAAAACTTTTTTTTGTAATTTACTTGTTTTAATTAAATAAATAAAATTAATTATAATTTCAATAATATAAATAAAGTTATTCATAGAAATTATTTAATTTGTTTTTGATTATTAATTAATATAATATTACTACGGATGTATCTAAAGAGTTTTCATTTAATTATTACTTTTTTCTTTTAATATTATTGAAAAAAAAGAAACGACGCAATTTGATACTAATAATAAACAGTGCTACCAATTGTTAGAGAATTAAATCAAATAACTAGCCAATGTATAATTTCTAATTTCATTATTTAATTAAAACGAAAACAGTTTAAATATATAATGAAAATTTATTTGATCTGTATCAATATCACACATACAATACTTAACAAAAGGTATTCATGAATATTTCTAATAATGTATTATTAATATTACAATAATATCAACTAACTATTTGTCTGCTTTAACCAGCTGTATCTCTCAAATAAAGTTATCCTTAATCAATAACTGATTTTGAAAAGAAAGTGACTTTCCCTGTGCAGAGATAATTATTTTTTAAATAAATATTCAATCACTGTACGAGTACAACAGTTGTCTGAACCAACCTATGTAGCAGATCGATTCATTTATGGTGTGCTCACATGAAGAACGGACGTTTCCAATAACGATATATTGCTTCTAGCATTGCCATATGTGTCAGACTTTGAAATTTCTGAATGATCTGGCAATTAAACTATTCCATCCAACTGAACATTAAATAAAATCATGTTTTCTACTTGAAAAAACCAAAAAGTACAGTGAGGGCCACAATTAAGTCCCCACTTGGGAGCTAGAGCCTTAAGTATATGGTGAAATAATTTTAAATTTGAAAAGGTAAAATAAATCTGTACCCAGATTTTACTTTTTACCTTTTCGGCCATTAAAATTATTTCACCATACACCATACTCTAGCTATCAGGTGGGGACTTAAATGTGGCGCTCACATGTCTAAATTCATGATTCTTTTATTAAATAAAGTAGAAAGTATTTTCTAGCAAGTGTTACTGACAAGAAATTATATGGCTCAAATAGAATAGTTAACAAAATATGAGAATTTTGGAGTTTAGGCTTTCATCGTTATTATTAATAAAAGAAGTTTCTTTCGGCCACTCATTCTGTGGCAGGTACAATTCAGCGCTAAGATTACAAAAAATATTACATTGAAGTACATATTCTTTGTAATCTTAGCTGAATTGTACCTGAAGAAGGCCAGATAATGTGGGGTCGAAACGTTTCAAGTTTTACAAATAAACCAGAGTTAATTGTTTCTCGTCATTATTGTAAATTGAATTGAATTTATTTAAAGAGAATTTAAATTTCATTTTGGAGGGTGAATACTATGGTTGGTGTGTATTCGATTCATTCTCTTGTCACATCAGATCAGATAAAAAATAAATAAAAATAACAAGATGTTAACAACGCTATGACATATTAATAATAAATAAATAATTCATAAGGGAAAAAAAAAATATTTTAAACGAATAGGTTTGACAAATATAAATAAACACACTGTGAAATTCGAACACAATTAAAAAAAAAAAAAAACAATCTTTAAAGGGCATGCCATTAGGGATATCATGAGTTTCATAATAAAAACGACCTTTAACAAAAAGCAAAATCTCTGACCCTTGGATGACGAAGCAAGAGTTTTTCCTGTGCTCTAACGGAGAAGGGCTCTACAATATAATATTTCAGAATAACTCACAAAAAGTACTTTTTTGGGATATCTAAATTAAGACTTTTTTTTTAATTTAGTTTAAGGTCTTTTTCGGCATCGAAGGCCATTTAGACACCGTCCCTGTTTATTTAAATTGATTGGTAGCCAACACTAATTTAAATAAATTTTGTCTCCTGGGACGGGATGAGAATCCGCGACCCTTGGTACAAATGGCCAGCACGCTAACCACTACATTAAGGCCCATGGACTAAATTAAGACTTAAAATAATTGTTAAGGAAAATCATCTCCAAGTAAAAAGGATCCTAGCACAAGAGCCGAAAACTCAAACCACTGTACTGTTATTTTGTTGTCTTCGATTGGCTTTCAATAATAACTATTGTTTTAACAAAGAAACAATCAAGGGAAATTTGGAACAGGAAATATTGTCCCTTTGATAATCGCAGCGGGGCCTGGCAAAGGAAAAGAGCAACAGTCACCACAATCAATGAGGTGAAGCGATGCCTCGGTTTGGTGACCTCGAGGAATCAGCGTGTGGAATGTACCCCCGAAGCCATCGGTATTTATCAATTAAATACATAATTCTATAATTCTATAACCTTAAACGGCCTCGGCAGCAGAGAGAGCATTATTTAAAAAAATAAACTGATAATTATATCCAGAAATATGAAAAGCTAAAAAGTAGGGTCCGACCGCAACAAGATTTTCAGCCGTAACCGAAACCGAAACCGAAATTTGTTTTATTAAAATTTCCTATACAAAATTCATATCATTTTAACCTTTTTTTTTTTTTAGTAAATATTCCCTCGTTACTCAGACAAGCACTTCATTTTTCCCTTTTGCGAAAATCATTTGAACTTTTTTTTTTAAGATGAGAATCTCATTTGACGTTTTTTTTGTGCACGAGTTTCATCCCATCTTTTCAAATTCAGGTTTCGGCTGGTTTTTGGCCGAAACAGAAACTTCGGTCGGTTCCTACTAAAAAAAGATTCTATCAGAGAAAAATCAAAATATAATGAGAATTATGAAAGAAGAGAGTAAATAAATTTGAGTCCTTCTTTTTTAAGCCAAACAAATAAGCTTTTATTGCTTCAAATTGATTGCTTATAGAAAGACTTGTCTTATTAACAAAATTTAGTGGCATACACCACAAGCAATGATTAAAATGATGATAAGAAGATGTTGAGAGGTAAATGACCATTGAGATATGTGTTGGATACCTGTTGTGATATTGTTATTTATGTAAGAAATCGTGACTGATGAAGATCTGCAGTTGCAGTCAAAACGCCCAATTTGAAGCAAAAGGCCAGGTATTTGTGAAAAAGAAGGAATCAAATTTTTGGGTCTAGTAGAAATTATTAAGGTGAAGTTTTGTACAATAACTTTTTAGCAAATGCATCAAATTTATTCTTGTTGTTCACTGTTTGGAAATTTTACAATTGCTCGCCGAAGTTTTAAATTTCTCTCTCTCAGCTTGTATACCAAAATGCTAAAAACAAGATAAAATTTCAATGACACTTTATTTAAGATTTAATCATTAATTATTTGTTATAAATGATCCCAGTTCTGTAATTTAATATTCTATTTGCTAATAAATAGGGTGTCACTGAAATTAATTTTCTCTCCGTCTTTATATTGGAGCAGTTTTATTCTATTATAATTTTATATATTTGATTAAATATTATTATAAAGATTTTTAACAAGTTTTTAAATTATTTAAAATTTTTTTCAGCCAAATTTTTCATTTTGTTTTAATTTTTTCTAATTTTTTTTAATATTTTTTGTAAAAAAATTTTAAATTTTAATACATTAAAAAATAATTATTTATTATTTTTTATTTCTTATATCAGCGTTTTATAACCCTTTGAAAATTGGCGCACCCAAGCCCATTGTGGAATATGTCCCCCATAAAACCCTTCTTTTTTTTTCCTTACGTGAAAATCATTTAAACCTTTTTATAAAAACTTTATTTTTTCACTCTTTATTTTATATTTTTTTATCTAAATATCTCTTGGCACCCTTGGGTGCCGGAACCCCCACCACTGCTTTATATCCTCTTTTAAGAAATAAATTTAGTTTTGCTAAATTTTCGTTGGATGAATATCAAGTCAGTTTGTGTTTCATGAGTTCGAAGTCAAATTAATTAAAAAAAATATGCCAAAACAGGGGTCCCGTTTGATTCAAAAATTTCGCAATGGATCGCTCCCTATGTTTTTTTTTAATTAAATTTAGTTTTTTTAAATATTTTATTTTTTTTTTTTTTTTTTTGAAAAAATTGTGTTTTTTAATATAAAATTTAAAATTAATGCTTAAAAATTTGATTTGTATATAAATTCTGGTAAACAACTACAGAATTCACTAAATTACCGATAATAAGAAAAAATTGTGCTGTGCCAACAGACGCAGATTATCTCGAAAACTCCTCTGGATCCGCCACTGTCTTTTTGCCATAAGTAATATATTGCATATTTGGCTTGCATATTTTAATACTTTTACTGCATATTATATGGCATATTTAGCGGTTTTCGCTGCATAAAAATCCGGGCTCTCTAGTTATAAGATAATATTCATTCAATTCCTTCCTTATAAACGCGATTTTTTTTTTTTTTTTAGCAAAATGTATATAATAATTTTCTTGACAATTAAAAATTTTTCATATTATAACTTATTTTTAAAAAACAATTAAATAATCATTGTAAAAAGACAGGGGTGAACTTTTGGGTTGAATAGAAAGAAGAGACCCTAAGGAGGTAGAGCCTCAACCAATATTATTTTTTATCCTTTATTGAAATATCTTGTTAGTTAGCTAATTAATTGAAAATAAGCGAAAGATGTCAGGAAACAAAGAGCAGCCAGGTTGAAGAAATAAAAAAACTACATTTTGTAGACTTTGAGCCCTCGAGAGAGTCATTTTCAGAGAAACGTCTTCTATCCAACTGGCTGCTCTTCTTCCCCTTTCAATTTTTTGTAAATTTGAAAAATAAGGGCTCCAAATTGTTAACTGTCGATAGTTAAGCTTGTTAAAAAAAAAAATTCTATTATTAGTGACAACTAATTTTATCTAATACAAGATTGTATTTTTCCTCACGGGAGTTTTTATAAGATTATTTTCAAGAGAAAAAAAGGGAGAGAGAGAGAGAGAGAGAGAGAGAGAGAGAAAGGGGCCTTTCCATACATATTAGGTAAGCAAAGCAATGTATAGGAATGGAAAGCTCAGAGGAGGACAAAAATAAAACTTTTCAAATATGATAAAAGTTAATGTCTTTTGGGCAAAAAACAAATACGTCCTCTTTAATAAATAAATAATAAAATAAAAATACCTTTAAGGTAAGGGTTATAATATTTATTTATTTTTAGTTGTAAATTGAATTGATTTTTTTAAATTAAAGTAGATGACATTCTCAGCCATTTGGAGTGGAGACAAGCATTTAGTTTTATAATTGGAAATCAATTAATTTTAATTAACATGGACATGTGTGGGGGTGTGGGGGTGTGTTGTTTTGGTGAGTCATATGGGAATCACGTTTAAAAAATAAGAATAACATTCTTATTCTAACATATATAGTATATATAGATTGTGATTTAATTTTAAGTAAAAAAAAGACATTAACTCGGCAGCTTAGGCCATTTAAGACTTTTACGATAACTGTTATTTAATAATATATATTTATTTGGGGTCAAGGCATTCTTATTTAATCCAAATGGATTGATATCAAATAGCTTAAATAAAATCTGGACTGCCTGAGTCCAAACCCACGACCTTTGGTATACAGTTAACGTAAACTCTACGCATAGTAAGGCATTCGAAATTTAAAATAGAAAAATTTTTTTAATATCAGATGTTGAGTAAATAAATAAGTATTAAAAGAACAATTGAAAATAACATGTTAGTAACCAAATGTGATCTTTTTAGGTTAACAATAAGAGCATGGGAGGGGGGGGAGGAGGGGGCTTCACCCCTATAAATAAACCACACCAAAAAAGTGATTTTCGCGACATCGTCTGTCTGTCTGTATCTGTGAGGTTAAAAGTTTATATTTAAGTTAGGCACCTCCCCAGACAGCCTGGAATATTTGCAAAATATTATATTGAAAATATTGCAGCAACATTGATACAAAATTACCAGCTCAAACAGCAACATTTCAGCTTAATGTGCAATGTTCTCCCAGGCGGACATAGGAATACTGCAACAATATTGCTCAATGTTGCTGCAATATTCCTAGCTTGGGATATTGCCGCTGCAATAGTAATATTTGCCAATATTTTTGCAAGATTTGCAATATTGATTCCTATTCCTGCAACTATTGGCGGTTATGTAAGATTCGCAATATTTCTGCAATGTTGCTGGAATATTCAGGCTGTTTGGGTGCCTAGAACATAGAAAACTTTTAACCAAAATCGATACTAGTACTTTGCCGATGTAGTTTTTCAGTTTTTTTTCCATTTTCTCACAGTTTGCTCCAACGATTTTGATTAAATTCATAAATTAATTATTTGGAAAATACTCTTTAAAATGTATATTCTCATTTTGGCATTGAATTCTTCTGAAGACCACTTTACTCTTGTACTTCATAGAAGAAAGATAAAAAAATGTTACTGTGGTAATAAATATAAATATTTTCCCATGTTTATAAATTTTACATCTTTAATTCAAATGTATCGTACTGT
>JAKCPI010025291.1:0-19090 GCA_023213315.1 Euborellia annulipes | reverse complement strand
AGAAAGTAAAAATGCCTGAACCCTAATATAGATAAATTCATAAATAACGGTTATAGTCAAAGTCTTATATGGCCTAAGTTGCCGAAAAGACAGTGTGAATGTGTGTGAGTGTGGAGTGTGAATGAGAAAAAAGTGTGAATGTTTAAAAAAAAAAAAAAAATGGTGTGACTGGTCGCACAGCACACAACTTTCTCTTACCTTTGGTAAGATTTTTAGTTCGGCATACTGTTTGGTTCAATAGATTTTGTTAAGTTTAGTTTTTCCAATAAATTTCATAAAAATATAAATTGCAAAAAATCCTTAAAATTTTCTGATGAAATCATCGACCCTAGGCAAAATACCTTTTTGAAAGACATTAGTTTCCATTTATATAATTACTTTTGTTGTCATTCTAACCAATGAAATATTATTTGCAATGTTAACAAATCATTATAAAGTTAATTAATGTCGAAAAGTTCGAAGAAATCAAGTAATCAATTGACATTTTGTGGTTTATTTTTGACCTTTTGATTCCCATATGATTCTCTTTTGTGAATTATTTTATTTAACTTGTTTTGTTATATGATTATTCATAAAATAATTTTATTTTTATTCTAAATTAAATCTCATGCCTATAGAAGAGGCCATTTTGAATTTAGAGAATATTATTTCATGAAAATTATATTCTTTGGGTTGATTCATGAATTCAATTTTGGAGTTCACTATTTAATCTCTCCTTAATAAGTTTTAATAATGCAAAGAATAATTAATTTGCTATTAATTGAAAAAAAAAATAATTAGGTATGGAGTTGAGCCGGGGGGGGGGGGGGGGCTGGCAAGAAGAGCAACAGTCTTGCGGCTAAGCAATGCCAAGCTCGGGATTGGTGGCCTCGAGCATTCAGCGTGTGGAACGTCCCCGGATGTATTTTAAATGTATTAAATAAAATTCCAGCCCTAAATGGCCGCCTTAAGGATGATCAATTTCATTATAAGGACCGTCGGCCAAAAAATAAATACTTTTGCGTATTATCCGTTATTTGTATATATTTCGACCCCAGTGATATGGAATCATCTTCAGTACAATCAACAGATGTTTTGCAAATCGTTACTTTCTCCCATCCAATATGACAAAATAGCTGAGCATTCCATGAATGCAATTTTTATAATCAATTATAAAAATTGCCGTTTTTAATATTAATTCACAAAATTCTCACATCTATCAGTATTCGGGAAGTGGGCCAACAAATTGTCTCTACAAATTACGTTAATATTCATTACAATTTACCTAAAAATTAAAAATGTAATCAAAAACAAATAAACACTTTTTTTAAATTTACTTGTTTTAATTAAATAAATAAAATTAATTATAATTTCAATAATATAAATAAAGTTATTCATAGAAATTATTTAATTTGTTTTTGATTATTAATTAATATAATATTACTACGGATGTATCTAAAGAGTTTTCATTTAATTATTACTTTTTTCTTTTAATATAATTGAAAAAAAGAAACGACGCAATTTGATACTAATAATAAACAGTGCTACCAATTGTTAGAGAATTAAATCAAATAACTAGCCAATGTATAATTTCTAATTTCATTATTTAATTAAAACGAAAACAGTTTAAATATATAATGAAAATTTATTTGATCTGTATCAATATCACACATACAATACTTAACAAAAGGTATTCATGAATATTTCTAATAATGTATTATTAATATTACAATAATATCAACTAACTATTTGTCTGCTTTAACCAGCTGTATCTCTCAAATAAAGTTATCCTTAATCAATAACTGATTTTGAAAATAAAGTGACTTTCCCTGTGCAGAGATAATTATTTTTTAAATAAATATTCAATGACTGTACGAGTACAACAGTTGTCTGAACCAACCTATGTAGCAGATCGATTCATTTATGGTGTGCTCACATGAAGAACGGACGTTTCCAATAACGATATATTGCTTCTAGCATTGTCATATGTGTCAGATTTTGAAATTTCTGAATGATCTGGCAATTAAACTATTCCATCCAACTGAACATTAAATAAAATCATGTTTTCTACTTGAAAAAACCAAAAAGTACAGTGAGGGCCACAATTAAGTCCCCACTTGGGAGCTAGAGCCTTAGTATATGGTGAAATAATTTTAAATTTGAAAAGGTAAAATAAATCTGTACCGATACCAGATTTTACTTTTTACCTTTTCGGCCATTAAAATTATTTCACCATACACCATACTCTAGCTATCAGGTGGGGACTTAAATGTGGCGCTCACATGTCTAAATTCATGATTCTTTTATTAAATAAAATAGAAAGTATTTTCTAGCAAGTGTTACTGACAAGAAATTATATGGCTCAAATAGAATAGTTAACAAAATATGAGAATTTTGGAGTTTAGGCTTTCACCGTTATTATTAATAAAAGAAGTTTCTTTCGGCCACTCATTCTGTGGCAGGTGCAATTCAGCGCTAAGATTACAAAAAATATTACATTGAAGTACATATTCTTTGTAATCTTAGCTGAATTGTACCTGAAGAAGGCCAGATAATGTGGGGTCGAAACGTTTCAAGTTTTACAAATAAACCAGAGTTAATTGTTTCTCGTCATTATTGTAAATTGAATTGAATTTATTTAAAGAGAATTTAAATTTCATTTTGGAGGGTGAATACTATGGTTGGTGTGTATTCGATTCATTCTCTTGTCACATCAGATCAGATAAAAAATAAATAAAAATAACAAGATGTTAACAACGCTATGACATATTAATAATAAATAAATAATTCATAAGGAAAAAAAAATATTTTAAACGAATAGGTTTGACAAATATAAATAAACACACTGTGAAATTCGAACACAATTAAAAAAAAAACAATCTTTAAAGGGCATGCCATTAGGGATATCATGAGTTTCATAATAAAAACGACCTTTAACAAAAAGCAAAATCTCTGACCCTTGGATGACGAAGCAAGAGATTTTCCTATGCTCTAACGGAGAAGGGCTCTACAATATAATAAATATTTCAGAATAACTCACAAAAAGTATTTTTTGGAATATCTAAATTAAGACTTTTTTTTTAATTTAGTTTAAGGTCTTTTTCGGCATCGAAGGCCATTTAGACTCTGTCCCTGTTTATTTAAATTGATTGGTAGCCAACACTAATTTAAATAAATTTTGTCTCCTGGGACGGGATGAGAATCCGCGACCCTTAGTACAAATGGCCAGCACGCTAACCACTACATCAAGGCCCAGGGACTAAATTAAGACTTAAAATAATTAAGGAAAATCATCTCCAAGTAAAAAGGATCCTAGCACAAGAGCCGAAAACTCAAACCACTGTACTGTTATTTTGTTGTCTTCGATTGGCTTTCAATAATAACTATTGTTTTAACAAAGAAACAATCAAGGGAAATTTGGAACAGGAAATATTGTCCCTTTGATAATCGCAGCGGGGCCTGGCAAAGGAAAAGAGCAACAGTCACCACAATCAATGAGGTGAAGCGATGCCTCGGTTTGGTGACCTCGAGGAATCAGCGTGTGGAATGTACCCCGGAAGCCATCGGTATTTATCAATTAAATACATAATTCTATAATTCTATAACCTTAAACGGCCTCGGCAGCAGAGAGAGCATTATTTAAAAAAATAAACTGATAATTATATTCAGAAATATGAAAAGCTAAAAAGTAGGGTCCGACCGCAATAAGATTTTCAGCCGTAACCGAAACCGAAACCGAAATTTGTTTTATTAAAATTTCCTATACAAAATTCATATCATTTTAACCTTTTTTTTTTTTTTCTTTAGTAAATATTCCCTCGTTACTCAGACAAGCACTTCATTTTTCCCTTTTGCAAAAATCATTTGAACTTTTTTTTTAAGATGAGAATCTCATTTTTTTTTGTGTACGAGTTTCATCCCAACTTTTCAAATTCAGGTTTCGGCTGGTTTTTGGCCGAAACAGAAACTTCGGTCGGTTCCTACTAAAAAGAGATTCTATCAGAGAAAAATCAAAATATAATGAGAATTATAAACGAAGAGAGTAAATAAATTTGAGTCCTTCTTTTTTAAGCCAAACAAATCGCTTTTATTGCTTCAAATTGACGATTGCTTATAGAAAGACTTGTCTTATTAACAAAATTTAGTGGCATACACCACAAGCAATAGTGCAAAATGATGATAAGAGATATTTGGTAAATGACCATTGAGATATGTGTTGGATACCTGTTGTGATATTGTTATTTATGTAAGAAATCGTGACTGATGAAGATCTGCAGTTGCGGTCAAAACGTTGCCAATTTGAAGCAATAAAGGCGAATTATTTGGCTTGAAAAAGAAGGAATCAAATTTTTATTTAGATCTAGTAGAAATTATTAAAAGAAGAAGTTTTGTACAATAACTTTAGCAAATGCATCAAATTTATTCTTGTTCACTGTTTGGAAATTTTACAATTGCTCGCCGAAGTTTTAAATTTCTCTCTCTCAGCTTGTATACCAAAATGCTAAAAACAAGATAAAATTTCAATGATACTTCTATTAGATATTGCAATCGCCAAGTATTTGTTATAAGTAGAGCCCGGATTCCTATGCAATTGCATATTCTATTTGCTAATAGGTAGGTCACTGAAAATCAATTTTCTATCCGAATCATGCCCCCTTGGAGCTAGGGTTCAAATTCTATATTGCATATTTTTGCATATTTGGTCAATATTGCATAAAGTTGCATATTTAAGACTTTTTGGATATTTTAAATTTTTTTCAGTAAAATTTTCATTTTATTTTAATTTTTTAATTTTTTTTTTTTAAACAAAAAAAAAAAAAAAAAAAAAAAAAAAAAAAACGAAAAAAAAAAATTTTAAGCCTTTTATTACATTGTAAAAAATAAATAACTATATTTTTTATTCTTTATATCAGCGTTTCCCAACCTTTTGAAGTCCACGGCACCCCAAAGGTGCATTGGGAATAATATTACACACTAGCGGCACCCTTCCTTTTTTTTTTTTCCCTTGCGTGAAAATCATTTGACCTTTTTTTAGCAAAACTTTATTTTTTCGCCTCTTTATTTTATATTTTTTTATCTAAATATCTCGCGGCACCCTTGGGTGCCGGGACACACCGGTTGAGAACCACTGCTTTATATCCTCTTTTAAGAAATAAATTTAGTTTTGCTAGAATTTTCGTTGGATGAATATCAAGTCAGTTGTGTTTCATAGTTCGAAGTCAAATTAATTAAAGAAAAAATATGCCAAAACAGGGGTCCCCGTTTGATTCAAAAATTTCGCAATGGATCGCTCCCTATGTTTTTTTTTTTAATTAAATTTAGTTTTTTTAAATATTTTATTTTTTTTTTTTTTGAAAAAAATTGTGTTTTTAATATAAAATTTTCAAAATTAATACTTAAAAATTTGATTTGTATATAAATTCTGGTAAACAACTACAGAATTCACCTTTAAATTACCGATAATAAGAAAAAAATTGTGTGCTGTGCGAACAGACACACCAGATTACCCCTCCGAGAAACTCCTCTGGATCCGCCACTGTCTTTTTGCCATAAATATATTGCATATTTGGCTGCATATTTTAATACTTTTACTGCATATTATATGGCATATTTAGCGGTTTTTGCTGCATAAAAATCCGGGCTCTAGTTATAAGATAATATTCATTCAATTCCTTATAAACGCGATTTTTTTTTTTTTTTTGCAAAAGAAAATAGAAATAATTTTCTTGACAATTAAAAATTTTTCATATTATAACTTATTTTTTAAAAACAATTAAATAATCACATGTAAAAAGACAGGGGTGAACTTTTGGGTTGAATAGAAAGAGGAGACCCTAAGGAGGGTAAGGAGCCTCCAGCCAATATTATTTTTTATCCTTTATTGAAATATCTTGTTAGTTAGCTAATTAATTGAAAATAAGCGAAAGATGTCCGGGAAACAAGAGCAGCCAGGTTGAAGAAATAAAAAAACTACATTTTGTAGACTTTTGAGCCCTCGAGAAGGTCATTTTCAGAGAAACGTCTTCATCAACCTGGCTGCTCTTCTTCCCCTTTCAATTTTTTTGTAAATTTGAAAAATAAAGGGCTCCAAATTGTTAACTGTCGATAGTTAAGCTTGTTAAAAAAAAAATTCTATTATTAGTGACAACTAATTTTATCTAATACAAGATTTGTATTTTTCCTCCTGAGAGTTTTTTATAAGATTATTTTCAAGAGAAAAAAAGGGAGAGAGAGAGAGAGAGAGAGAGAGAGAAAGGGGCCTTTCCATACATATTAGGTAAGCAAAGCAATGTATAGGAATGGAAAGCTCGAAAGGACAAAAATAAAACTTTTCAAATATGATAAAAATGATTAATGTCCTTTTTAAGCAAAAAACAAATACGTCCTTTAATAAATAAATAATAAAATAAAATACCTTTAAAGGTAAAGGTTATAATATTTATTTATTTTAGTTGTAAAATTGAATTGATTTTTTTTTAGAAATTAAAGTAGATGACATTCTCAGCCATTTGGAGTGGAGACAAGCATTTAGTTTTATAATTGGAAATCAATTAATTTTAATTAACATGGACATGTGTGGGGGGTGTGGGGGGTGTGTTTGTTTTGGTGAATCATATGGAATCACGTTTAAAAAAATAAGAATAACATTCTTATTCTAACATATATAGTATATATAGATTGTGATTTAATTTTTAGTAAAAAAAAAAAGACATTAACTCGGCAACTTAGGCCATTTAAGACTTTTACGATAACTGTTATTTAATAATATATATTTATTTGGGGTCCAGGCATTCTTATTTAATCCAAATGGATTGATATCCAAATGGCTTAAATAAAATCATCGGACTGCCTGGGGTCCGAACCCGCGACCTTTGGTATACGAGGTTAGCACGCTAAACTCTACGCCAAACCCCGAGGGCATTCGAAATTTAAAATAGAAAAATTTTTTAATATCAGATGTTGAGAAAATAAATAAGTATTAAAAGAACAATTGAAAATGCTTTTATGTTATTGACAAATGTGATCTTTTTAGGTTAACAATAAAATGGGAGGGGGAGGGAGGGGGAGACTCACCCACCTATAAAAAACCACCAAAAAAGTGATTTTCGCGACATCGTCTGTCTGTCTGTATCTGTGAGGTTAAAAGTTTATATTTAAGTTAGGCACCTCCCCAGACAGCCTGGAATATTGCAGAAATATTGCCAATCTTGCTCAATATTGAAAATATTGCAGCAACATTGATGCAAAATTGCAGCTCAAACAGCAACATTTCAGCAATATTACTGCAATGTTCCAAAAAGGCGGACATAGGAATATTGCAACAATATTGCTCCAATGTTGCTGCAATATTCCTAGCTTGGAATATTGCCGCTGCAATAGTGCAGCAATGTTGCCAATATTTTGCAAGATTTGCAATATTGATGCAATATTCCTGCAATATTGGCAGTTTATGTAAGATTCGCAATATTTCTGCAATATTGCTGGAATATTCCAGGCTGTTTGGGTGCCTAGAACATGAAAATAAGCTTTTAACCAAAATCGACCAGAGAGTACTAGTACTTTACTGATGTAGTTTTTCAGTTTTTTTCCATTTTCTCACAGTTTGCTCCAACGATTTTGATTAAAATTCGCAAATTAATTATTTTTTAGATACTCTTTAAAATGTATATTCTCATTTTGGCATTGAATTCTTCTGAAGACCACTTTACTCTTGTACTTCATAGAAAGATAAAAAAAAATGTTACTGTGGTAATAAATATAAATATTTTCCCATGTTTATAAATTTTACATCTTTAATTCAAATGTATCGTACTGTCGGAAACTAAATATATCTGGACATAAAAAATCTGGTGTGACAAGCACAGAACACAACTTCCGATTACCGAAGGTAAGAGGAAGTTGTGGGCTGTGCGACCAGTCACACCAGATTTTTTGTATTTCAAGTCAAAATCATTATTTATAATTACTAGTCATATTTATTTAAAGTGAGTATATAGCATAGGCGTAGCCACGGGGGGGGGGTTTTGGGGGTTCAAACCCCCCCATTGGACCCAAGCCATGACTAGATATTTAAGCTCTATAATACAAAATACTTTTTCTCTCTATATATTTCATATATAGGGTAAGAGAAAGTAAAATATAATAATTTTCTCTAGCTTAAGGTTGTTCGGACATTAAAGCACTTTGGTAGATTAAAAGCTAATTTTTTAATATGTTATTAATCACTATCAAATACGTATAAAATAAAATTTTGAAGCAGATCTGACACAGGGTTATCGTGTAATTAATTTTTAAAAAATTGAAATTTAACATGTAGCCTATGGGGAATAACGACGAAATTCACACATATCGAATTATATAGGCATCTGTGCAAATGATACAAAAACAAAAAAACTTACATTTTATTAATTCACTTCCGAGGAATACGTTAAAAATAAAACCAAAAGTTTCTGCCGACCGCTTTTAAAGATATTTTAACAAGAAAGTCAAAAAATTCTCCAAAATGTCAGTCGCTAATATTTAAAAATAATGAATTCTCGAGAGTCAGACCAGCCTGGCAACGTCGCATAGCATAAGTGTCTTATCTCTATGTCAGATACATTTTTTTTTCAATTTTACAATATTTTTTCTCGCAAATCGTCCATTGTGTTTAAACTGATTTGCATTAAACATTGTAATATATTAAATTAAATAAAATTTAAGGCGTTTAAGATTTAAAATAGATAGTTGATGAATGCAATGTTGCCAGTTCTATATTACGTGAAAAACTGCTCGAGTCAAAAGTCATTCATTTATTATTTTTGGTAATTAAATTATTAACTTAATACAATTATAAACTCTGATAGGTCACGACTAAATTATAATAAGGAATTTTGGCATTCAAATTTTTAATTTTATTTAAAAAAAAATTTAGATTCTATTATGACTTACGATGTACTATCCGAACAACCTTAAAAAAAAAAATTAAATAAAACGCAAAAAATTCAAGAAAATTCAGAATTTTCCCATTGAAAAGAATTGATTTTTGTTATGCTTTATAAAAAATTAAAGCCGCTTAAAATTGATTAAATCTCGCAAATTAAAAATAATAAAAATTATTATATAAATAAATTTTTTATTTTTTTTCTCAAAGAGGTCTGAGATAGGAGTCTGGTCAAGAGAAACACATATACATAAAATTAAGAGATTTGCATTATTTATTGCACTGTTAAAAATTTTCGAGCCATATTCATACACATGTATAGGAAGTCTGTTACACAAACTGTTTATGAATATTCAATTTGGGTATATGAGAAAGTTCATATACCAAAAATGAACTTTCATATTCGGGTATATGAAAAAATTCATTTTCGGGTATATGAATAAATTCATTTTTGGTATATGAAATTTAAATTACGGGTATATGAAAAAATTCATTTTCGGGTATATGAATAAATTCATTTTTGGTATATGAAATTTAAATTACGGGTTTATGAGAAATAATATACTTTTTTGTGAAAAATGAAAGTAGGAGAACTTTTAATTATAGACCACATATTTGTATTAAATATTTATTAAAAATATATAAATACTGTACAAATATATATATTTTTAATAAATATTTAATACAAATATGTGGTCTATAATTAAAAATTCTCCTAATAATAATATTTCAAACCACAAAAGCTTTAATAAACAAAAATTAAAGTCCTTACGAGTTTATAGTTTTGAGGGAAAGTGAGTGGTCTAGGTGAAATAATAGTTTTTTTTATTTATTTTATTTTTATTTATTAAAAAAAAATTATATTATATTAAAATATACAATTTTACTAAATAATAAAACAAATTAAAGTATTAAAATAATAAATTTGTATCAAAAAATAAATTTTTATACCTTTCCAAGTAAATTTAACACAAATACAAATCATTTTAATTATTTAATACAAAAAATATGTCGATTTTCATCTTCTTTGAGAAGAAATAAAGAGTTACATTTTCATTGCAGTTTGATTGGAGTATTAACTAACCTCACCTGAAAAAAGACAAACTAATTGATTTGAAATTGAGAAAAAAAAATTTCAATGAAAAAATTCAAATTCAATACTTACGATTTTGTTAGTAAAATGTTCCAATATATTGATTAAATATTTATATTTCATTTTAAATAATAATACACGTTCAATTATCTATGCGTTAAATCAGCTACTTCAAAAACAGAATTTGCTGGCAACCAGAGTTGGCAAGTTTTATCCCGCCGAGTATAATGCACGGTTTTATACATGTATAAAACTATCGCGGATAAAACTAGGCCGATGTATAAAAGGTATAAAACCGTAAAAAAACCAATTCTCTCACCCTGAAAAAAACAGCTTAAAAGCTTTTCATATTTTATAATGTTTTAAAGCATTGACGAGCCCTCGGGGCATGGCGTAAAGGTTAGCGTGCTAACCTCGTATACCAAACGTCGCGGGTTCGGACCCCAGGCAGTCCGATGATTTTATTTAAGCCAATTGGATACCAAATGGCTTAAATAAGAATGCCTGGACCCCTATATGTATATTTATATAATAACGGTTATCGTCTAAAGTCTTAAATGGCCTGAGTTGCCGAAAAGACTGTGTGAATGTGTGTGTGAGTGTGAGTGTGAATGAGAAAAAAGTGTGAATGTTTAAAAAAAAAAAAAAAAAAAAAGCATTGACGATGTTGTTTGCTTTTTATTTAGTGAATAATATAATCAAAATGTTAATAATTGAAAAATGAAATTTTATTTGAACTTCCTTTCTCGTCGGGTTTGCGCATGCGCATCCAAGTTTTATACATTTTATACGTTTTATACAAGTTTTATCCGCAATTTTTGTATAAAACTGCAAAATTGTGTATAAAACCTTACTCTGAGTGCCAACCTAACCAATTTCTTGTATATTTTAAAATTAATTATTTTGGTGAAATTGTTAATTTTAATTTTAATTTTTATAGCTATTTAGTTGAATTACTTTATAAAAATTATTTAATTAGTATGATTTTAATATACTTCATAAATATTTAAATAGTTTAGAGCGCGAATTTCAAACCAGAATTTAATAAATTTAGATTTGTGAAATAAATTTTAAAAGAATAATTTCAAGTTTCCTTAAAATAATATTAATAAAAATTCCTTGAGGTAGTCGAGTTATTTGAGAACGTTTAGACCAGTGATTCTCAACTTGTCACCGTACACTTTTAACGATTTCAAAATTTGGCGGCACACAAAGAAAAAGATAAGTTTAAAAGTTGGTAATTTGTTCATAAACTTTTATATTAATTTTATTTCACATCCTGGGTGTATTAAAATTAAACTACGAAAAGTATATGAAAAAAGAAGGAAAATTCATATTTTTTTTAAAGCGATACTTATTCATATACTTATATATTAATTTTAGCTCATATCCTGGTCTATTAAAATTAAACCACCAAAGTTTATGAGATATGAATGAAAATTCATATTTTTTTTTACAGTGTGCATGATACGAGTTGATTGAGAAATTGCGGTCCTTAATTAAGAAAGGGGCGGGCCCGAGCCACCCCGAGGGGGGTCCAGGGGGGCGAAGCGAAGGTGGGGTAAGTGGCTAGTCATATATTTCATTAGACGCCCTATACTGCCCTATTAGTCGGGGTGGGGGGGGGGAGAAATAATTCTAAACCCCCCCCATCAAAAATTTCTGGCTACGCCTATGGTATATAGGCATTTAGACACAGCCTTAGTTCGGATAACTCGTCGTTGCTATCTAAATATTCATTAGAAATGAGTCCCTTAATTAGTTTAAAGCGATTTATTAAAAAGATATTAATTTTCAACCCAAAATAAATCTCACAGAATATAATTTAATATAAAGTCAATCTATCTATCAATAAATATACCGTAATTATAAATTCTATAAATAAAAGTCATATTTTAAAATTTACATCACCAGCACAAAAGTGTTAAAAAGTATTGATAAGCTTAGGTAAATGCCAAAAAATAATTATACGAAAAAGGGTGAAAACAGTTTTTTTATAAAATAATTTAAATGTGAACAAATGGAGGAAGGAAGGGAAGCCCTATAATTTCGTGATAACTAGCTCTAGAGCAGCGATTCTCAAACTATGATAGACAAGCAAAACCATAAATCATAAACCATGTATACAACCATAAAAATTTTTATCTTATTATATAGAGATTGTCATTTTCTGTGGTCATAATATGGTTTAGAAATAATCTATTTTTTTTTTTTTTTTTTTGTTTGTTTTGACATAATTGTAAGTGACAAAGGCCAAAAGAAGCTATGATTTTTTTATTGATAAAAATTCAGACCAAGAGTGACGTTTCACTCACAAATCCAATCTAGTGTTAACATAAAGATCTCTTTGAATTATTCTTATTCATTTTACTTCATTTTACAAAATTTGTATTAATGGTATAAGAAAAAAGGTTGTGATGAAGATAGGGGCAGCCTGGTGGATATTATCTATTTATTCACCCTTCTCAAAAAAGAGTGTGATGATCAAAATAGTCAGAGGAAGAATGAATGATTTTCGCAAAGTACCGTAGGAAGATGGTCCCAAATGCGACCGAAACGTTAAAAAAAGAATAATCATAGCTACTTGGATCTTTTTTAAAACATTCTTCACAAAATGATCAACTATATAGGTCTATGTATATTGGTCGAGTTCTATATAATGAATAAAATTAGAAACATTTAAACCCCTGCGATATAGGCAGCCAAACTGTCAGGTCAAGGTGTCTTTTCGAGACCGCTTTATCCTAAGGAATTTCTTTTCTTTGAAAAGTAGGGAATATATGTTAGAAGGGATTTTCCCTCTCTATTGTATTTTGAAGAAGCTCATAAAAATTATTTTTAAAAATCCAGCTACAGTTTTTGTTATTAAGAAAGATCTTAGGAAGAGAGCAAGTAGAGGTGCAGCAAATGAAGAGAGCCTTTGGATGCCAATTGCCGAAAAGGAGATGTTTCGGACAAAATTTTATTTGTCCATCCTCAGTCCTTGTTGGCTTATAATCTAATTAGGCACAAAGTTGTCATTGTTGTTGCGGCACGAATTCGTGCACATGTATATATTTTTATAAAAACAGGCGAGTGTCAATGTTTCGTGAGATTCTATAAGATAATCATTTTATCTTGGGATGATATATACAGTATATAAATTTGTTATTTTTAAACAATAAATGATTTTTTTTTAAATTTAATTTAAGGTCTTTTTCGGCATCGAAGGCCATTTAGACCCCGTTCCTATTTATTTAAATTGCTTGGTAGTCAATACACTTTAAATTAATTTTGTAGCCTAGGACGTGATGCGAACCCGCGACCCTAGGTAAAAATAGTCAGCACGCTAACCAATACACCAAGGCCCGAGAGCCAATAAATGATATAAAAATAAAAATCTGGTGTGACTGGTCGCACTACACACAACTTTCTCTTACACAAAGTGGCATGGCCAAGCGATTTATAGATGGCGCTGAGCTACGAATGCTTACACATCAGTAAAGTATACTTGAAACGATTTCCACAAAAAACTGACATACATTTTAAAGAGAATATAAAAAATAATTGATTTTTGAATTAAAAAAAAAATCGTTGGAGCGAATTTTGAGAAAATCGAAAAAAAACTGAAAAAGTGCATCGGTAAAGTACTAGTACTTTTTGGCCGGTTTTGTTCAAAAGCTTCGTGTCACGTCCCATGGGGGTGCCTAACTTAAATATAAAATTTCAACCTCCTGGCTCTTTTCGTTCTTGAGATATTTTGTTCACAGACACACACACACACACACACACACAGAGACAGACCATGTCGCGAAAACCACTTTTTTGGATTCAGGGGACCTCAAAACGTGTATATCCATCAAAATCTCGAAATCGAATTTTTTCTCTGAGAGAAAGTAACAAATAGTAAATGCGTTTTGCATTTGTGTCCACTCCCTTTATCTCTTTTATCTATTTAATATTTGACCCGAAAAATAAAGGGTCAAGGATTGTTTTTTTATTTTTTTATTTTTCAATCTATAATTAGGTAAATGAATTAAAAATAGGTAAATTAATAAAATAGTCACCTGTAAATGTGAATTGAACGACAATAAAAACAAAAACAATTAAATTTATTATTATAATTTGATTATTATTATTATGATCATATTTTGAATTTAGAATTAAATTTCATTATTCATTTATTTTTTTTTTAAATATTCACTCTTTTTTCTCATTCACACTCACACTCACACACCCATACACACAAGGGCGTCCGCAGGATTTTTTGCAGGGGGGCAAAGATTTTTTGCAGGGGGGCAAGTCACTTCCAGATAAGTTTAAAAAAAACGTATTTTGATATTAATAATGTTATACATCTCTTAGTATTTAAAGCTTTCTCACCGCGGCAAGGTGGATGTATACTGTGAAAGGTTTTTTTGTATTTTTTTTTTGTTTTATACATTTTTTTGTATCATTTTAATTTTCCAGAGGGGGGGCAAGTGCCTGGTTGCCCCCCCTCTGCGGACGCCCATGCATACACACAGTCTTTTCGGCAACTTGGGCCATTTAAGACTTTGACGATAACCTTTGATTGTTAAAATATCTATTGGGAGTCCAGGCATTTCTATTTAAGTCATTTGGTATCCAAATGCCTTAAATAAAATCATCGGACTGCTATTCATTTATTTGCATAAATAAATATATATATGTTCTGTAACGTTTCCGCGACTGGATGAATGTGGAGATAAGTTTTCTCGGGTTGAGTCGCGTGTGATGTTGAGATTTACTCGACGTTTCGGCTCTCCTTTTGGATCCATTTTCAAGAGTAAGGTATTAGGGGGGAATTGTTGAGTTGGTTTGTTTACGGGGTCGCAGTCTTGCTGGTCCCCAGGTCAATTTGGTGGATGCCTCAGAGGCGTGGTTTGGTCTCTGAGAGCTGGAAGAAGGTTGGGAGTGTGTAATTGTGTTTGTGTTCGGTTTAGGTTGACTACGGGGCCTCAATCTGCCTCCCCAAATCGGGGAGTAGGCAGCCCAAAGGGCTCGCAAATTTATTTTTAAGGTTTACCGAATAGCTTCGAACTGAATGGTTTTTGACCGAAGAAAACTGAAACGACATTAGTGGCAAAACACATTTTATTCTAAGAGTAAATTTGTTTTTTGAAACTGGAGTTTCATTCATCGCCAAGCGCTTTTAGTTTATTCCCGCTTCAAAGGGGCGTGGCCTTGTCTGGATCACGTGACCGAACACTATAATCCAGATTTACCTAAAATTCTTATGCCCCCTCCCTAACTTATTTATAATTTTTAATATTAAAAAAAAGGTCACTAAGAAACTTGAATGAGAGGTTTTAGGAAGAAATCATATGAGCAAATTCTATGTGAGTTCTTCTTTGAATTGCCCCCTTTAAAAATCGGATTAACCCCCTGTGTGGGGTGTGAGCTCCACGTTCGGGAGCACTATTCTAAACCATAATGGGAGAATATCGCATCACTAGAGCCAAGTCCAAATGTGTAATAAAATATTTCTTATGTTTGGAATTTCTCTGTCTTGTCTAAATCACATCAAGATATGGAATTATCAAAAATATAAATATTTGAATTTTTCATTAAAGTTGGGATGAAATAAAAAACCACCAAAGAGCTGACAAGATTTATAAAAACACCCTCTATATAAAAGGGTTATATACACAATTTATTGTTAAAACGAGAACTAAATATCTTATATAAATAATTTATATAATTTTTTTTTTTTTTTTTTCACTCTCTTCTAATAAATACGAATGTGTTTAAAAACCATCTGTTAAACGAGTAAACATATCTATCTTTTTAACTAGCAAGAAGCATCATCTCCTCTCTCTCTTTAAAACAAAAGAATAAAATTCTCAATTGAATTTTTATAGAAGAATTGAATTATAAATAATAACAAATGGTGCCCTCAGGCTTGGTGTAGTTGGTAGCGCCTTCTATACCAAGGGTCGCGAGTTCGTTACCAAATGGCTTAAATAAGAATGCATGGACCCCAAATACATATGGGGCATTCCACGCCAAATCGAACGGTTTGAAAAATTTTAATTTTTGATTTCCTCCATTTTTTGATATTTTTTAGTACACCTTAAAAAACCCCTCCTGGTAAATTTTGAGATTTTTTGATCATCGATTCAAATTTTGAAAAAAAAAACCCTCTTTTTTTTTGGTTTTCATAACTCCTACAAAAATGGTCCAATTTCCAACTTTTCTTTTTTTTGAATTTTGTTTTTTATTGTTTTTTGTGTAGTTTTCAAGAAAAAATACTATTAATTTTTTTGAATAGTTTTTCTATGTCATTTTCAAATTTCAAGATTTTAGTCATTTTCTGAATATCATTCGATTTTCCTAAAAAAATTTTTTGTAACAAACAACTATTCATTCCACAACTTTTCAGGCCTTTCCGGTCGTGGGATCTCTATGCCTACTATTTTTTTTTTCGATTTTTGAAAATTCTTTTTTTCTATTAATCATTTTTAAAAAATAGTAGACATATAAATTCCACGAGCGGAAAGGTCTGAAAAGTTGTGGAATGAATAGTTGTTTGTTAAAAATTTTTTTTGGGAAAATCGAAGTATGATTGATTTTTAAAAAATGACTAAAATCTTGATATTTGAAAAATGACGCAGAAAAATTATTCAAAAAAAATTAATTGTATTTTTTCTTGAAAACTACCCAAAAAAAACAAACATTTCAAAAGAAAGTTGGAAATTGGACCATTTACCAGGAAGGGTTTTTTTAAGGTGTACTAAAAAATATCAAAAATGGAGAAAATTAAGAAGTCTGAGGTGTCCAAAAGACTGAGTGAATGTGTGTATGAGTGTGAGTGTGAATGAGAAAAAAGCGTGAGTTTAAAAAAACTATATAGAAGGAAGGGACAGATATGTAAAGAGCAGGACTGCCCTGCTCGGGTAGTTCGTGGTCGCCATCCACGTACCCACAAGCATAGGCGTAGCCGGGGGAGGGGGGGGTTCAAACCCATGGGACCTAAGCCATGACTAGATATTTAATACAAATTATATTTCACATAGGGTAAGAGAAAGTAAAATATAATAATTTATTCTATCTAAAAAAACAAACCCAAATGATTTATAAATACCCTAAAATAATCTTAAATTTTTGAAAAAAATTTCTTGATCCCCCATCAAAAATTTCTGGCTACGCCAATGCCCACAAGATGTGGGCCCCTGAGCAAAGAAAGAATAAAATGAAATATAGAACACTATTTAAATATTCTACCAAAATTTAGAAAAAAGAAATTGATATCAAATTTTAGAAAAGAATTTTTATTAGAAATTAAAAAAAAAAAAAAAAATTCTATAATTAAAAAAAAAATGTTATTTTTTTACATTAATTGGGTTCTAATTGTTATAAATTGTTGTCAATTATTCTCTATATAGGGGAGAAATATAATCTATAGTGCAAAGTTCTTGGAAAAGTGTAATCAAATTAGTTTTTTTTTTTTTTTTTAACGAATAAAACAAAAGCATTTTATTGATAAATGCAATAATGAAATATTTTTGAATGAAAAAATTTATTACATAAGGGGTCTAGCCTAAGTGGTGAGTTATTTCAATGGAAATTCAAAACTTGACAAATCAAAATTAATTTTCGGTGAATTACATTTCAGATGTTATCATAGGTTGATGTTGTCTTGATTAAAAAATCTGGTGTGACTGGTCGCACAGCACACAACTTTCTCTTACCTTCGGTAATTAAAAGTTGTGTTCTGTGTATATTTATATTTTGTTACCATGGCAACCATTTCTTCTATCTTTCCAATGAAGTACAAGAGGAAAGTGTTCTTCAATGGCAAAATGAGAATATACATTTTAAAGAGCGTCTAAAAAATAATTGATTTTTGAATTTTGATCAAAATTGTTGGAGCGAATTTTGGGAAAATAGAAAAAAACTGAAAAAGTGCATCAGTAAAGTACTAGTACTCTTTGGTCGATTTTGTTCAATCGCTTCGTGTCACGTCCCATTGGGGGTGCCTAACTTAAATATAAAATTTCAACCTCCTAGCTCTTTTTGTTCTTGAGATATTTTGTTCACAGACAGACCATGTCGCGAAAACCACTTTTTTGGATTCAGGGGACCTCAAAACGTGTATATCCATCAAAATCTCGACATTGAATTTTTGACACGAATCCAATATTTTCTCTATATATTAATACCCGATATATATATAGGTAAGAGAAAGTAAAAATTCTATACCAATAATATTCTCCAAACTTTGTGAGTCAGAATATAACTATTACAACAAAGTAACTTAAAATGCTAGCTTTTTTTTAGTTTCTTCGGCATCTTAGGCCATTTAGACTTATTAGACACATTTATTTATACCAATTGATTGAAATAAACTTTCATCTGAATGCCTGAGATCTGAACCCACAACCCTTGACTTTTAAGGTTATCAATCTTGTCATTTGTCACTACCTCTAGCCTGAAGGGCAATGGGTGGGAGCGATAAAAAGTTAAAAAAACAAATATAAATTGACAAATACTCCTGTCAACTCTCTATTCCTTTCATCTATTTATTGTCTCTGATCATCTTTTTCTCACTTATTTATCTATTTTATTTTTTTCAATTTTTGTGAATATACTGCTAAAGGAATACTCCTGATAATAATTTAATTAAATGACAGTTTTTCTGTTATTAAAAGAATTTGTGCATGTTTAAGTGAAAATACTGTCACTGGAAGTAGTGGACCAAAAGTCCTCCCTCACTTACTAAAGAAACGATGAAAATAAGCAAATTTGACAGTTGAAAAATTAAAGATCTACTAGAACAGAGTTTCCCAGCCTTTTGAAGTTCACGGCACCCCAACGGTGCGTTGGGATTAACATTACACTCTAGGGGCACCCTGCTTTGAATTAAAAAATTTAAGTTTAATATGTAACCTACACCATAACATAATATAGTAGACTTTACTAGAGTCCCTGAGTAAAAATATATCTATAATTTTGTTATAGCTCAAGTATAGGGTAATTTTTTTTTGTTTATCTCATCTCAATATCTCGCGGCACCCCTTAGTCAATCACGCGGCACCCTTGGGCACACCGGTTGGGAATCAACCACTGCACTAGATGTTTTTAAATATTTATTA
>JAKCPI010025290.1:0-13483 GCA_023213315.1 Euborellia annulipes | reverse complement strand
CACACATACATACACACACAGACCAATTTGCGGGAAGAGTAAAGTGGTCTTCAGAAGATTTCAACGGCAAAATGAGAATATACATTTTAAAAGAGCATCTAAAAAATAATTGATTTTTGAATTTTAAAAAAAATCCTTGGAGGGAATTTTTGAGAAAATCGAAAAAAAACTGAAAAAGTACATCAGTAAAGTACTAGTACTTTTTGGCCGATTTTGTTCAAAAGCTTATTTTGAGCGTGTGGGAAGGTACCTAAGTTAAATATAAAATTTCAATCCGGTAGCTCAATTCCTTCATGCTAAAAGAACAAGAGTAAAGTGGTCTCCAGAAGACTTCAACGGCAAAATGAGAATATACATTTTAAAGAGCATCTAAAAAATAATTGATTTTGAATTTAAAAAAAAATCCTTGGAGGGAATTTTGAGAAAATCCGAAGAAAACTGAAAAAGTACATCAGTAAAGTACTAGTACTTTTTGGCCGATTTTGTTCAAAAAGCTTATTTTGAGCGTGTAGGAAGGTACCTAAGTTAAATATAAAATTTCAATCCGGTAGCTCAATTCCTTCATGCTAAAAATCTGTCCACACAATACAGACACACACACACACACACACACACACACACACACACACACAGACCAATTTGCGGGACCCACTTTTTTTGGACTCAGGGGACCTCAAAACATGTATATCCATCAAAATCTCGACATCGAATTTTTGACATGATCGCAATACTTTCTCTCTCTATATATTTTCATATATAGGCTAAGAGAACATAAAAATATTACATTGAAGTACATATTCTTTGTAATCTTAGCTGAATTGTACCTGAAGAAGGCCAGATAATGTGGGGGGTCGAAACGTTTCAAGTTTTACAAATAAACCAGAGTTAATTGTTTCTCGTCATTATTGTAAATTGAATTGAATTTATTTAAAGAGAATTTAAATTTCATTTTGGAGGGTGAATACTATGGTTGGTGTGTATTCGATTCATTCTCTTGTCACATCAGATCAGATAAAAAATAAATAAAAATAACAAGATGTTAACAACGCTATGACATATTAATAATAAATAAATAATTCATAAGGGAAAAAAATATATTTTAAACGAATAGGTTTGACAAATATAAATAAACACACTGTGAAATTCGAACACAATTAAAAAAAAAAAAAAAACAATCTTTAAAGGGCATGCCATTAGGGATATCATGAGTTTCATAATAAAAACGACCTTTAACAAAAAGCAAAATCTCCTGACCCTTGGATGACGAAGCAAGAGATTTTCCTGTGCTCTAACGGAGAAGGGCTCTACAATATAATATTTCAGAATAACTCACAAAAAGTCTTTTTTGGGATATCTAAATTAAGACTTTTTTTTTAATTTAGTTTAAGGTCTTTTTCGGCATCGAAGGCCATTTAGACACCGTCCCTGTTTATTTAAATTGATTGGTAGCCAACACTAATTTAAATAAATTTTGTCTCCTGGGACGGGATGAGAATCCGCGACCCTTGGTACAAATGACCAGCACGCTAACCACTACATTAAGGCCCATGGACTAAATTAAGACTTAAAATAATTGTTAAGGAAAATCATCTCCAAGTAAAAAGGATCCTAGCACAAGAGCCGAAAACTCAAACCACTGTACTGTTATTTTGTTGTCTTCGATTGGCTTTCAATAATAACTATTGTTTTTAACAAAGAAACAATCAAGGGAAATTTGGAACAGGAAATATTGTCCCTTTGATAATCGCAGCGGGGCCTGGCAAAGGAAAAGAGCAACAGTCACCACAATCAATGAGGTGAAGCGATGCCTCGGTTTGGTGACCTCGAGGAATCAGCGTGTGGAATGTACCCCGGAAGCCATCGGTATTTATCAATTAAATACATAATTCTATAATTCTATAACCTTAAACGGCCTCGGCAGCAGAGAGAGCATTATTTAAAAAAATAAACTGATAATTATATCCAGAAATATGAAAAACTAAAAAGTAGGGTCCGACCGCAACAAGATTTTCAGCCGTAACCGAAACCGAAACCGAAATTTGTTTTATTAAAATTTCCTATACAAAATTCATATCATTTTAACCTTTTTTTTTTTTAGTAAATATTCCCTCGTTACTCAGACAAGCACTTCATTTTTCCCTTTTGCAAAAATCATTTGAACTTTTTTTTTTTAAGATGAGAATCTCATTTGACGTTTTTTTTTGTGTACGAGTTTCATCCCATCTTTTCAAATTCAGGTTTCGGCTGGTTTTTGGCCAAAACAGAAACTTCGGTCGGTTCCTACTAAAAAGAGATTCTATCAGAGAAAAATCAAAATATAATGAGAATTATAAAGGAAGAGAGTAAATAAATTTGAGTCCTTCTTTTTTAAGCCAAACAAATCGCTTTTATTGCTTCAAATTGACGATTGCTTATAGAAAGACTTGTCTTATTAACAAAATTTAGTGGCATACACCACAAGCAATAGTGCAAAATGATGATAAGGGATATTTGGTGACTGACCATTGAGATATGTGTTGGATACCTGTTGTGATATTGTTATTTATGTAAGAAATCGTGACTGATGAAGATCTGCAGTTGCGGTCAAAACGTTGCCAATTTGAAGCAATAAAGGCGAATTATTTGGCTTGAAAAAGAAGGAATCAAATTTTTATTTAGATCTAGTAGAAATTATTAAAAGAAGAAGTTTTGTACAATAACTTTAGCAAATGCATCAAATTTATTCTTGTTCACTGTTTGGAAATTTTACAATTGCTCGCCGAAGTTTTAAATTTCTCTCTCTCAGCTTGTATACCAAAATGCTAAAAACAAGATAAAATTTCAATGATATTTCTATTAGATATTGCAATCGCCAAGTATTTGTTATAAGATAATATTCATTCAATTCCTTATAAACGCGATTTTTTTTTTTTTTTTTTTGCAAAAGAAAATAGAAATAATTTTCTTGACAATTAAAAATTTTTCATATTATAACTTATTTTTTAAAAACAATTAAATAATCACATGTAAAAAGACAGGGGTGAACTTTTGGGTTTAATAGAAAGAGGAGACCCTAAGGAGGGTAAGGAGCCTCCAGCCAATATTATTTTTTATCCTTTATTGAAATATCTTGTTAGTTAGCTAATTAATTGAAAATAAGCGAAAGATGTCCGGGAAACAAGAGCAGCCAGGTTGAAGAAATAAAAAAACTACATTTTGTAGACTTTTGAGCCCTCGAGAAGGTCATTTTCAGAGAAACGTCTTCATCAACCTGGCTGCTCTTCTTCCCCTTTCAATTTTTTTGTAAATTTGAAAAATAAAGGGCTCCAAATTGTTAACTGTCGATAGTTAAGCTTGTTAAAAAAAAAAAATTGTATTATTAGTGACAACTAATTTTATCTAATACAAGATTTGTATTTTTCCTCCTGAGAGTTTTTTTATAAGATTATTTTCAAGAGAAAAAAAAGGGAGAGAAAGAGAGAGAGAGAGAGAGAGAGAGAAAGGGGCCTTTCCATACATATTAGGTAAGCAAAGCAATGTATAGGAATGGAAAGCTCGAAAGGACAGAAATAAAACTTTTCAAATATGATAAAAATGATTAATGTCCTTTTTAAGCAAAAAACAAATACGTCCTTTAATAAATAAATAATAAAATAAAATACCTTTAAAGGTAAAGGTTATAATATTTATTTATTTTAGTTGTAAAATTGAATTGATTTTTTTTAGAAATTAAAGTAGATGACATTCTCAGCCATTTGGAGTGGAGACAAGCATTTAGTTTTATAATTGGAAATCAATTAATTTTAATTAACATGGACATGTGTGGGGGTGTGGGGGTGTGTTTGTTTTGGTGAATCATATGGAATCACGTTTAAAAAAATAAGAATAACATTCTTATTCTAACATATATAGTATATATAGATGTGATTTAATTTTTAGTAAAAAAAAAAGACATTAACTCGGCAACTTAGGCCATTTAAGACTTTTACGATAACTGTTATTTAATAATATATATTTATTTGGGGTCCAGGCATTCTTATTTAATCCAAATGGATTGATATCCAAATGGCTTAAATAAAATCATCGGACTGCCTGGGGTCCGAACCCGCGACCTTTGGTATACGAGGTTAGCACGCTAAACTCTACGCCAAACCCCGAGGGCATTCGAAATTTAAAATAGAAAAATTTTTTAATATCAGATGTTGAGAAAATAAATAAGTATTAAAAGAACAATTGAAAATGCTTTTATGTTATTGACAAATGTGATCTTTTTAGGTTAACAATAAAATGGGAGGGGGAGGGAGGGGAGACTCACCCACCTATATATGTTAATATATAGAGAAAAGTATTGGATTGATATCAAAAATTCGATGTCGAGGTTTTCATGGATATACACGTTTTGAGGTCCCTTGAATCCAAAAAAGGGATTTTCGCGACATCGTCTGTCTGTCTGTATCTGTGAGGTTAAAAGTTTATATTTAAGTTAGGCACCTCCCCAAACAGCCTGGAATATTGCAGAAATATTGCCAATCTTGCTCAATATTGAAAATATTGCAGCAACATTGATGCAATATTGCAGCTCAAACAGCAACATTTCAGCAATATTGCCGCAATATTACTGCAATGTTCCAAAAAGGCGGACATAGGAATATTGCAACAATATTGCTCCAATGTTGCTGCAATATTTCTAGCTTGGAATATTGCCGCTGCAATATTGCAGCAATGTTACCAATATTTTGCAAGATTTGCAATATTGATGCAATATTCCTGCAATATTGGCAATTTATGTAAGATTCGCAATATTTCTGCAATATTGCTGGAATATTCCAGGCTGTCTGGGTGCCTAGAACATGAAAATAAGCTTTTAACCAAAATCGACCAGAGAGTACTAGTACTTTACTGATGTACTTTTTCAGTTTTTTTCTATTTTCTCACAGTTTGCTCCAACGATTTTGATTAAAATTCATAAATCAATTATTTTTTAGATAGGCCTACTCTTTAAAATGTATATTCTCATTTTGGCATTGAATTCTTCTGAAGACCACTTTACTCTTGTACTTCATCAGTGGCGTCATTTCAACTTTTTCTTAGGGGGGGGGGCAAATTTTTTCTTGGGGGGCAAACATTTTTTTTCTTAAAATCTACTTACAAACGGGTACTCAAATTTGGCCAAAACATTTTTAATTTAATTAATTGTTTAATTTTGTACAATTTGTATACTTGTAGATGTATTTTGGAGTATTTTATTTAGAATAATATAAAATTTTATAAAAATCAGAGCCCTTGGGGGGGGGCAATGCCCCCTGCCCCCTCAAATGACGCCACTGTACTTCATAGAAAGATAAAAAAAATTGTTACTGTGGTAATAAATATAAATATTTTCCCATGTTTATAAATTTTACATCTTTAATTCAAATGTATCGTACTGTCGGAAACTAAATATATCTAGACATAAAAAATCTGGTGTGACAAGCACAGTGTTATGTACACATTAGTTCTGAGGATGATCCCAACCGGGATCGAAACGTCAACGTGGTGGGAATAAAATAATGAAAAACATCTAGCTGCAGATTTTCTTCACTTTTCACCTATCCTGACAACTTCCGATTACCGAAGGTAAGAGGAAGTTGTGGGCTGTGCGACCAGTCACACCAGATTTTTTTGTGTTTCAAGTCAAAATCATTATTTATAATTACTAGTCATATTTATTTAAAGCAAGTATATAGGCATTTAGACACAGCCTTAGTTCGGATAACTCGTCGTTGCTATCTAAATATTCATTAGAAATGAGTCCCTTAATTAGTTTAAAGCGATTTATTAAAAAGATATTAATTTTCAACCCAAAATAAATCTCACAGAATATAATTTAATATAAAGTCAATCTATCTATCAATAAATATACCGTAATTATAAATTCTATAAATAAAAGTCATATTTTAAAATTTACATCACTAGCACAAAAGTGTTAAAAAGTATTGATAAGCTTAGGTAAATGCCAAAAAATAATTATACGAAAAGGGTGAAAACAGTTTTTTTATAAAATAATTTAAATGTGAACAAATGGAGGAAGGAAGGGAAGCCCTATAATTTCGTGATAACTAGCTCTAGAGCAGCGATTCTCAAACTGTGGTACGTGAAGCACTACTATGATAGACAAGCAAAACCATAAATCATAAACCATGTATACAACCATAAAAAATTTTTATCTTATTATATAGAGATTGTCATTTTCTGTGGTCATAATATGGTTTAGAAATAATCTATTTTTTTTTTTTTTTTTTTTTTTTTTTTTTTGACACAACTGTAAGTGACAAAGGCCAAAAGAAGCTATGATTTTTTTATTGATAAAAATTCAGACCAAGAGTGACGTTCCACTCACAAATCCAATCTAGTGTTAACATAAATATCTCTTTGAGTTATTCTTATTCATTTTACAAAATTTGTATTAATGGTATAAGAAAAAAGGTTGTGATGAAGATAGGGGCAGCCTGGTGGATATTATCTATTTATTCACCCTTCTCAAAAAAGATTGTGATGATCAAAATAGTCAGAGGGAGAATGAATGATTTTCGCAAAGTACCGTAGGAAGATGGTCCCAAATGTGACCGAAACGTTAGAAAAAGAATAATCATAGCTACTTGGATCTTTTTTAAAACATTCTTCACAAAATGATCAACTATATAGGTCTATGTATATTGGTCGAGTTCTATATAATGAATAAAATTAGAAACATTTAAACCCCTGCGATATAGGCAGCCAAACTGACAGGTCAAGGTGTCTTTTCGAGACCGCTTTATCCTAAGGAATTTCTTTTCTTTGAAAAGTAGGGAATATATGTTAGAAGGGATTTTCCCTCTCTATTGTATTTTGAAGAAGCTCATAAAAATTATTTTTAAAAATCCAGCTACAGTTTTTGTTATTAAGAAAGATCTTAAAGAAAAAATCTGGTGTGACTGGCGCACAGCACAACTTTCTCTTACCTTCGGTAATCGAAAGTTGTGTACTGTGCTTGTCACACCAGATTTTTTGTGTCGACATATATTTAGTTCCCGACAGTACGGAACATTTGAATTCAGATGTAAAATTTATAAGTGTGGGAAAATATTTATATTTTGTTACCATGGCAACCATTTCTCCTATCTTCCCTATGAAATACAAGAGTAAAGTGGTCTTCAGAAGATTTCAATCGCAAAATGAGAATATACATTTTAAAGAGCATCTAAAAAATAATTGATTTTTAAATTTTAAAAAAAATCGTTGGAGCAAATTTTGAGAAAATCGAAAAAAACTGAAAAAGTACATCAGTAAAGTACTAGTAATCTTTGGCCGATTTTGATTAAAAGCTTATTTTCCCGGTCCCGGGGGGTGTTTAAGTTAAATATAAAATTTCAACCTCATAGCTCCAATTCCTTCATGCTTAAAATTGAACACACACACACACCCCACCCACCCCACCCACAGACAGACCATGTCGCGAAAACCACTTTTTTGGATTCAGGGGACCTCAAAACGTGAAGATCCATCAAAATCTCGACATCGAATTTTTGACATGAATCCAATACTTTCTCTCTATATATATATACATATATACATAGTTAAGAGAAAGTAATAATTAAAAGTAAGTTGAAGAGAAGAGGCTGTCGATGTTATGGGATGGAAGAGAGCACGTAGAGGTGCAGCAAATGAAGAGAGCCTTTGGATGCCAATTGCCGAAAAGGAGACGTTTCGGACAAAATTTTATTTGTCCATCCTCAGTCCTTGTTGGCTTATAATCTAATTAGGCACAAAGTTGTCATTGTTGTTGCGGCACGAATTCGTGCACATGTATATATTTTTATAAAAACAGGCGAGTGTCAATGTTTCGTGAGAGTCTATAAGACAATAATTTTATCTTGGGATGATATATATATAAATTTGTTATTTTTAAATAATAAATGATTTTCTTTTTATTTTAATTTAATTAAGGTCTTTTATGGCATCGAAGGCCATTTAGACCCGGTCCCTATTTATTTAAACTGCTTGGTAGTCAATACAATTTAAATAAATTTTGTCGCCTAGGACGGGATGCGAACCCGCCACCCTAGGTAAAAATAGTCAGCACGCTAACCAATACACCAAGGCCTAAGGACTAATAAATTATTTAAAAATAAAAATCTGGTGTGACTGGCCGCACAGCACACAACTTTCTATTACACAAAGTGGCATGGCCAAGCGATTTATAGATGGCGCTGAGCTACGAATGCTTACACATCAGTAAAGTATACTTGAAACGATTTCCACGAAAAATTTCACTGACATACATTTTAAAGAGAATATAAAAAATAATTGATATTTGAATTTAAAAAAAAAATCTTTGGAGCGAATTTTGAGAAAATCGAAAAAAACTGAAAAAGTGCATTTTAAATTTTAAAGTACTAGTACTCTTTGGGCGGTTTTGTTCAAAAGCTTCGTGTAACGTCCCATGGGGGTGCCTAACTTAAATATAAAATTTCAACCTCCTAGCTCTTTTCGTTCTTGAGATATCTTGTTCACAGACAGACACACACACACAGAGACAGACCATGTCGCGAAAACCACTTTTTTGGACTCAGGGGACCTCAAAACGTGTATATCCATCAAAATCTCGACATCGAATTTTTGACATGAATCCAATACTTTCTCTGAGAGAAAGTAACAAATAGTAAATACGTTTTGCATTTGTGTCCACTCCCTTTTTATCTATTTAATATTTGACCCGAAAAATAAAGGGTCAAGGATTGTTTTTTTATTTTTTTATTTTTCAATCTATAATTAGGTAAATGAATTAAAAATAGGTAAATTAATAAAAGAGTCACCTGTAAATGTGAATTGAACGACAATAAAAACAAAAACAATTAAATTTATTATTATAATTTGATTATTATTATTATCATCATATTTTGAATTTAGAATTAAATTTCATTATTCATTTATTTATTTATTTTTTTTTTTAAATATTCACTCTTTTTCTCATTCACACTCACACTCACACACCCATACACACAGTCTTTTCGGCAACTTAGGCCATTTAAGACTTTGACGATAACCGTTAATTATTAAAATATCTATTGGGGGTCCAGGCATTTCTATTTAAGTCATTTGGTATCCAAATGAGGCGAGCGTGGCTTATCGGATAAGCTGAGGCTTAGTAATACGAGGTAAAATGTCACTCGAGTTCGAACCCAACTTGCCGAAAAAATTCAACCAAAGTCGAACGTCTCTGCTGGAGCAAAAGGGAGTACACATCCCCTCCAATTCCAGGCACTTAGGGCCTGAGGGATGGTCATAGGAATTCAGGGGTAAAACATCACCCGAATTCGAACCATTCCTAGAACGGGGGAGCACAATAGATCTGATCTAGAAGGTCGCAGTGCAAAGAGAAGCCCCAGAACAACTAATCATCATCAATCATCCAAATGCCTTAAATAAAATCATCGGACTGCTATTCATTTATTTGCATAAATAAATATATATATGTTCTGTAACGTTTCCGCGACTGGATGAATGTGGAGATGAATTTTCTCGGGTTGAGTCGCGTGTGATGTTGAGATTTACTCGACGTTTCGGCTCTCCTTTTGGATCCATTTTCAAGAGTAAGGTATTAGGGGGGAATTGTTGAGTTGGTTTGTTTACGGGGTCGCAGTCTTGCTGGTCCCCAGGTCGATTTGGCGGATGCCTCAGAGGCGTGGTTTCGTCTCTGAGAGCTGGAGGAAGGTTGGGTGTGTGTAATTGTGTTTGTGTTCGGTTTAGGTTGACTACGGGGCCTCAATCTGCCTCCCCAAATCGGGGAGTAGGCAGCCCAAAGGGCTCGCAAATTTATTTTTAAGGTTTACGGAATAGCTTCGAACTGAATGGTTTTTGACCGAAGAAAACTGAAACGACATTAGTGGCAAAACACATTTTATTCTAAGAGCAAATTTGTTTTTTGAAACTTGCGCCAGTTTATTATTCATTCATCGCCAAGCGCTTTTAGTTTATTCCCGCCTCAAAGGGGCGTGGCCTTGTCTGGATCACGTGACCGAACACTATAATCCAGATTTACCTAAAATTCTTATGCCCCCTCCCTAACTTATTTATAATTTTTAATATTAAAAAAAAAGGTCACTAAGAAACTTGAATGAGAGGTCTTAGGAAGAAATCACATGAGCAAATTCTGGACGAGTTCTTCTTTGAATTGCCCCCTTTAAAAATCGGATTAACCCCCTGTGTGGGGTGTGGGCTCCACGTTCGAGAGCACTATTCTAAACCATAATGGGAGAATATCGCATCACTAGAGCCAAGTCCAAATGTGTAATAAAATATTTCTTATGTTTGGAATTTCTCTGTCTTGTCTAAATCACATCAAGATATGGAATTATCAAAAATATAAATATTTGAATTTTTCATTAAAGTTGGGATGAAATAAAAAACCACCAAAGAGCTGACAAGATTTATAAAAACACCCTCTATATAAAAGGGTTATATACACAATTTATTGTTAAAACGAGAACTAAATATCTTATATAAATAATTTATATAATTTTTTTTTCACTCTCTTCTAATAAATACGAATGTGTTTAAAAACCATCTGTTAAACGAGTAAACATATCTATCTTTTTAACTAGCAAGAAGCATCATCTCCTCTCTCTCTTTAAAACAAAAGAATAAAATTCTCAATTGAATTTTTATAGAAGAATTGAATTATAAATAATAACAAATGGTGCCCTCAGGCTTGGTGTAGTTGGTAGCGCCTTCTATACCAAGGGTCGCGAGTTCGTTACCAAATGGCTTAAATAAGAATGCATGGACCCCAAATACATATGGGGCATTCCACGCCAAATCGAACGGTTTGAAAAATTTTAATTTTTGATTTCCTCCATTTTTTGATATTTTTTAGTACACCTTAAAAAACCCCTCCTGGTAAATTTTGAGATTTTTTTGATCATCGATTCAAATTTTGAAAAAAAAAAACCTCTTTTTTTGGTTTTCATAACTCCTACAAAAATGGTCCAATTTCCAACTTTTCTTTTTTTGAATTTTTTTTTTTTTGTTTTTTGTGTAGTTTTTAAGAAAAAATACAATTAATTTTTTTGAATAGTTTTTCTATGTCATTTCAAATTTCAAGATTTTAGTCATTTTCTGAATATCATTCGATTTTCCTAAAAAAATTTTTTGTAACAAACAATTATTCATTCCACAACTTTTCAGGCCTTTCCGGTCGTGGGATCTCTATGCCTACTATATTTTTTCCATTTTTGAAAATTTGAAAAATTCTTTTTTTCTATTAATCATTTTTAAAAAATAGTAGACATATAGATTCCACGACCGGAAAGGTCTGAAAAGTTGTGGAATGAATTGTTGTTGGTTAAAAATTTTTTTTTGGGAAAATCGAAGTATGAAATGATTTTTAAAAAATGACTAAAATCTTGATATTTGAAAATGACGCAGAAAAATTATTCAAAAAAATTAATTGTATTTTTCTTGAAAACTACCCAAAAAAAACAAAAATTTCAAAAGAAAGTTGGAAATTGGACCATTTACCAGGAAGGGTTTTTTTAAGGTGTACTAAAAAATATCAAAAATGGAGGAAATCAAGAAGTCTGAGGTGTCCAAAAGACTGAGTGAATGTGTGTATGAGTGTGAGTGTGAATGAGAAAAAAGCGTGAGTTTAAAAAAAAACTATATAGAAGGAAGGGACAGATATGTAAAGAGCAGGGCTGCCCAGCTCGGGTAGTTCGTGGTCGCCATCCACGTACCCACAAGCATAGGCGTAGCCGGGGGGGGGGGGGGGGTTCAAACCCATGGGACCCAAGCCATGACTAGATATTTAATACAAATTATATTTCACATAGGGTAAGAGAAAGTAAAATATAATAATTTACTCTAGCTAAAAAAACAAACCCAAATGATTTATAAATACCCTAAAATAATCTTAAATTTTTGAAAAAAATTTCTTGATCCCCCCATCAAAAATTTCTGGCTACGCCAATGCCCACAAGATGTGGGCCCCTGAGCAAAGAAAGAATAAAATGAAATATAGAACACTATTTAAATATTCTACCAAAATTTAGAAAAAAGAAATTGATATCAAATTTTAGAAAAGAATTTTTATTAGAAATTATAATTAAAAAAAAAAATTCTATAATTAAAAAAAAAATGTTATTTTTTTACATTAATTGGGTTCTAATTGTTATAAATTGTTGTCAATTATTCTCTATATAGGGGAGAAATATAATCTATAGTGCAAAGTTCTTGGAAAAGTTTAATCAAATTAGTTTTTTTTTTTTTTAACGAATAAAACAAAAGCATTTTATTGATAAATGCAATAATGAAATATTTTTGAATGAAAAAATTTATTACATAAGGGGTCTAGCCTAAGTGGTGAGTTATTTCAATGGAAATTCAAAACTTGACAAATCAAAATTAATTTTCGGTGAATTACATTTCAGATGTTATCATAGGTTGATGTTGTCTTGATTAAAAAATCTGGTGTGACTGGTCGCACAGCACACAACTTTCTCTTACCTTCGGTAATTAAAAGTTGTGTTCTGTGTATATTTATATTTTGTTACCATGGCAACCATTTCTTCTATCTTTCCAATGAAGTACAAGAGGAAAAGTGTTCTTCAATGGCAAAATGAGAATATACATTTTAAAGAGCGTCTAAAAAAATAATTGATTTTTGAATTTTGATCAAAATTGTTGGAGCGAATTTTGGGAAAATAGAAAAAAACTGAAAAAGTGCATCAGTAAAGTACTAGTACTCTTTGGTCGATTTTGTTCAATCGCTTCGTGTCACGTCCCATTGGGGTGCCTAACTTAAATATAAAATTTCAACCCCCTAGCTCTTTTTGTTCTTGAGATATTTTGTTCACAGACAGACCATGTCGCGAAAACCACTTTTTTGGATTCAGGGGACCTCAAAACGTGTATATCCATCAAAATCTCGACATTGAATTTTTGACACGAATCCAATATTTTCTCTATATATTAATACCCGATATATATATAGGTAAGAGAAAGTAAAAATTCTATACCAATAATATTCTCCAAACTTTGTGAGTCAGAATATAACTATTACAACAAAGTAACTTAAAATGCTAGCTTTTTTTAGTTTCTTCGGCATCTTAGGCCATTTTAGACTTATTAGACACATTTATTTATACCAATTGATTGAAATAAACTTTCATCTGAATGCCTTAGATCTGAACCCACAAACCTTGACTTTTAAGGTTATCAATCTTGTCATTTGTCACTACCTCTAGCCTGAAGGGCAATGGGTGGGAGCGATAAAAAGTTAAAAAAACAAATATAAATTGACAAATACTCCTGTCAACTCTCTATTCCTTTCATCTATTTATTGTCTCTGATCATCTTTTTCTCACTTATTTATCTATTTTATTTTTTCAATTTTTGTGAATATACTGCTAAAGGAATACTCCTGATAATAATTTAATTAAATGACAGTTTTTCTGTTATTAAAAGAATTTGTGCATGTTTAAGTGAA
>JAKCPI010025289.1:0-29567 GCA_023213315.1 Euborellia annulipes | reverse complement strand
GCGTAACTAGAGAATCTGGCTGGGGGGGGCCATGGGACCAGCCATCCTCGCTGGGGGGGGGGCATGAGACCAGATAACCTCGGTGGGCGAGTCATTCCACGTCAAATCGATACACTTTTTAACCTCACCATCTCAGATTATAGAGAAAAATTAATTAAAACAACCCTTGCGTTAGTTTTTTGTCATAATTGGAAAAAATTACACAGGCTAACAGTGATTTTGGTACCGGGGGATTTTGAGCTGATCTCCGAGTATATGCGACGTCCTTTTTCCAAAAATGTCGTCCCTTTTGCTCGAATAGCTCTAGTTTTAGAGATATAGAGAATATAACGTTTTAATTGAAATTCTGCTCTAAAATGGCTCTTATTTTGAGTTTTCTAGATTTTTTTATGGTGTTTTCTCTTAAAAATATACAGGTAGCTAAGATACATAGAAAATCTAGAGATTCTGCCCAATCAGAAGTGATTTAGTGGTGCAAAACACGGCTAAAAGTTGAAAAAAATTCAATTTTTCCAGCCATCATTCATTCGTGCAAATCGGTTAATTATTAACGAAATTATAAACAAAATAGTTAATCTACAAATCAAAGATAAGAAAATTTTATGATTAAGATGATGTTTTGCTTAGAAGAATTCTTGGGTGTAGTGATAGCGCTGAAATAACAAGTTTATAATTTCTTTAATAATTAACCGATTTGCACAAAGGAATGATTTCTGGAAAGCTAAAGAGTTACAGAATATCGTACATATATGTTTTTTGCATTCAGAGATGTTAAAAAAATTTTAGGGTTGTCTAAAGTTAAGAAAAACTGGAAAAATTGAATTTTTTTTCAATTTTTAGCCTTGTTTTGCACCACTAAATCACTTCTGATTGGGCAGAATCTCTAGATTTTCTATGTATCTTAGCTACCTGTATATTTTTAAGAGAAAACACCATAAAAAAATCTAGAAAACTCAAAATAAGAGCCATTTTAGAGCAGAATTTCAATTAAAACGTTATATTCTCTATATCTCTAAAACTAGAGATATTCGAGCAAAACTAACGACATTTTTGGAAAAAAGGACGTCGCATATACTCGGAGATCAGCTCAAAATACCCCCGGTACCAAAATCACTGTTAGCCTGTGCAGAGGCGTACAGAGGCAGTTGATGGCCTGGGACGGCACTAGAAGAGGGGGGCCTTATATTGAATTTTTTTTTTGGGGCGGGTGCTCATCTTTAAATATCCTTCTCCTCCATACACAAAAATATTTTTAAAATACCGTATATCCCTGAACCCCAAGGCCCCGGGGCCTCTCGAAGAGAAATTTTTATTAAATTTTGTTGTTTTTTATCTAAATTTTTCCGTTTTTACTTGAGCCCTGAGGCCCCGGGGCCTATTTAAAGAGAAATTTTCATTAAATTTTCTTTTTTTTTAATCAAAATTTTCCCATTTTAACTTGGTTCTGAGGGCCCCGGGGCCTCTCGAAAGGAAATTTTTATTAAATTTTGTTTTCTAAATTTTTCCGTTTTTACTTGAGCCCTGAGGGCCCCGGGGCCTATTTAAAGACAAATTTTCATTAAATTTTCTTTTTTTTAATCAAAATTTTCCCATTTTTACTTGACTCTGAGGGCCCCGGGGCCTCTCAAAGGGAAATATTTAATTTTTTTTATATATATATGAGGGCCTATGCCGGCTCGGGGCCTGGGGCGGACCGCCGCCCCTCCCCTCGGTACGCCACTGAGCCTGTTTAATTTTTCCCAATTATGACAAAAAACTAACGCAAGGGTTGTTTTAATTAATTTTTCTATGATCCCATCATGATCCCTCGATGAGGCTTATATTATCTTTTAACCTTTAAGCAAGGACCATTTTAAAATTTTTTCAAAATTTTCGAACTGGTACTTTTTGAGAAAAATTAATTTAAATTTTTGATTTTGAAATTAAAATTTTTTTTTTATTACCACCCCAGGTGTGTTGTATATCATTGGAAAGGGTGTCTGAAAAGCTGTAAAATGACACCTCATTCATCTCTCTATTTCATCTCTAAGAGATTTTAGAGCAATTTAAATAGATGTGGTTAGGTCGATTTTTTGCCATTTTTGACAAATTTAACCCGCCATATTTCTTAAACGAGTTGAGATATCAAGTTGAAATTGGGTCTTTTTCTTAGTCTCTATTGACTCTACCTATGACCCAAATTTCATACAAATCTGAGATGGTGATGTTAAAAAGTGTATCGATTTGACGTGGAAAGAATGACTCGGGCCTGGAAAGCCCCATATTTTCTCAATTTTTCTTGGGGCAAAGAGCTTTCTGGGGGGGGGCCACGAGCCTTCTGGGGGGGCCAGGCCCCCCCCGGGACCCCCCTAGTTACGCCCATGGTGATACATGAATTTTTTATTTGATTTAGTATTTATACAAAACTCATTATAGTATTCGATTAATAAGCCAGGAAATCCTATTGCGTTTTTTTTGACAATCTCTGTTTTTTTTTCTTCTAAATAAAAATTTAATTGAAATTTCCATGAGGGAATAATTGAAGTTTATACCTAGAATCATCCAGTGAATTCGATTAACAAACATTTGGTTTAAATTTATCCACTTATTCGATAATTATAAAAGAATTGATTTGATTAAGGAACCTATATGCATGTTTAAGAAACATTTACGATCTTTTTTTTATTACAAATTTTATAGCTGGCGCCAATCAATACAATAATTTTTATTTTTCGATAATTTTTTCTCTTTGAACTATAAAAAAAACCAGTTATTATAATTTTTGAAAATTTTTAAGTGAATAATGGATGGATAATCACTTGAAATTTATGTATATAGATAATTTTTTATTTAGTTCGAAGATAAATTGACGTGGAGTAAATGTCCTTAATTTGAATAGTAGACAGCGATTACGAGATAGATCTCTGTCAGTTAGTAATCAATTAGTAAAACAATAAATTTTAGCAATCTAATCTCGCATTAAATTGATAATTACCCTCTAAATGGGGCTAAAACCTTAGATCATTTGTGGGCACAAGTACAATTGATTAAGCACATCATCATACTAATGATGTTTGAATATTAAATTAATTGATTTGGTTAACGTTCCATTTGTACCAAGGGTCGCGGGTTCGCATCCCATCACAGGCGACAAAATTTATTTCAATTGAATTAAATAGGGACGGGATATAAATGGCTTCCGATGCCGAAAAAGACTTTAAGGTGCGCGTATCGGGGTTCTAATTTTGGGACTTTCCAGCGGCCACAATTTTGAAGCTATCGACCTGAAATTTTTTTTAATTAAAGCTATTTAAAATATCCACAACTTATAGAAGCCCTTTTTTTGATTTTCAAAAAAAAAAAATTTTTTAGATTAATCGCATTAAATAAAAGATATTTTAAAAAAGGAGCTCTATAAGTTGTAGATAATTAAATTAGTAATCATTGTGTTAAAAAATAATTAATTTTTTGCCTTTAATTAATTAGCTGGAAAGTCTAGAATGAAATGGATCAAGTTGCGTGTATTCTAATGGGGGAACACTAACGCCACCTGGTGCCGCCTCGAGTCAATCGTGTTTTAACGGTTTTCCGAGACGCGCCCCTTAAAACAAATTTTAAAAAAATAATAATTGATTGTCCATTATTTTAAAAAAGATATAGTTTGGTAAATTCAGCGATTCCATAAATTCGAAATTCTTCATTTTAAAACCGTGAACCTTTCATGACTTTTCCTCATCTTCCCCGCTTTATTTATTTATTATTATTTTTTTTTTTTTGCCCTCTCGGTCGCTGAGGACATTTAGGGGTATATATATATATATATAATTTGTATATTATTACCGTATTAAATTATAATTATACCCCATGGCTATCGGGGGACGTTCCACATACTGATCCCTCGGGTCACCAGCTCATCTCCCCCCCCCGCTTTATTTATTTATTTATTTTATTTTGCCCTCTCGGTTGCTGAAGCCATTTGGGATACGGTTCATTAAATTATTTTAAGTTTCTAGAATTTTTATTTTTTCTATTTCTATATTCTTCTCATCTCAGATAATATCTCTTACGACAATTAACACTTGATAATTTCTTTAATTCACAGATTAAAATTAACGTAATTTCCCTTTCTTACGCTTTATTCTTTTCTCCATTTGACATTATTTTTCTTTTCATTAGTCTTAACATTTATTAGGCTTCTTTTTTTCTCTCTCTCTTTGGTTGATTAAAAATTTTTCGTGCTTAAATAATTTCCGAACCCTTGAGGTCAAAGGGCGGTGGCTTTTCAATACCGGAAATTACCAAGGGAGGCTCAAAGCCCTACTTCTATTGATTAATTCAAATTCACCAAAATAAACTTAACGATATTTGATTATCTTATCCGGAAATTCGCTAAATCTGATTTTTATTGCAGAAAAATTATAATTTTAATTGACAATATTATTTATTTTTTTTTTGTAGCTGCTTAAGATAGAGTTTTAGGATCTATATGTATTGATTTAAAAGACCGAAGCTTAGAAGACCCAGTAATAAGAATGTGTTTTAAATTCTAATTTTTAAACTCTAATTTAACCAAAAAAACATTTCTTTTTTAATTACAACATTATTTTACACACATTTTTGTAGATTGAATTTATGTGCTATGTATGTAATATTCTCTCTATCTTCCAACCATTCATCTTGATCTGTGTTAATAAAAAATAAAAAATATTAATATGATTTTGGACCCCTTCCCTAAATTAATTACTAGCTCATATAATTTCATTGCTTGGAACGGGATCTAATCCTTGAACTCTAGCACAAGAGGCGAGATTTATTCCTCTGTAGAAACCTTTAAAATTAGGCAGTCAAATATATATTTATTAACATATCGAGAGCACATTGTTCTCTTATCAGGGCGAAAAGAAACATTTCAGATCAGTTTTCATTTTATTTAGACATAAGAGAGAAAAATACATTTAAAATAGGATAATGAAATTGTATGTAAATGTTTATAAAAAGACTGAGCTGTTAATAAGTTGTGTGGGAAGGATTAAGATTTTTTAAAATAAATACATAAATTAAGTTACTTGATTTTACAAATAGGTTTTGGCACTCAATCAATTAGTGCTCAGGGCAGTAGCCCTCCTCTCCTCTTAATCCGGCCCTCAATGAGAAATGACTAAATTACATATGCCCACTCATATTATTAAAGGATCAATCTCAATAGTATAAACAAAATTTCCTTGTTCAATATTAATGTATTTATTTCTTCAATGTATGGAATACATTTGGAGAATAAAACCAGCCTATTCTCTCACCACTTCAATTTATAACGAATATTTCGGTACCTTCTTTTTTTTTATTTAAAGTCTCTTTAGGCATCGGAAGCCTTTTAGACCCATTCTCTATTCTTTAATTTGATTGCTAGCCAATTCAAATGAAATAAATTTTTGTCTCAGATGAGATGCGAACACTTGACCCCTAACACAAGAGGCAGAAACTCTACCAGTGAGACATGGCATATATGACAATATGTGAGAGGGTATGATAAAATTATAAAATGCTTTAAACAATTTAGAGCGCATCTTTCTGTTTTTTTTTTTTTTTTTTTTTTTACCAGTCTATCTATACAAATTTTTTTTTTTTTTTTACAATTTTTGTGAATTTGTTTATTTGTTGGTGGGTCCAAGGCCGGATCTAGGAGGGGGGGGGCAGTGGGTTCATGTGCCCCGGGCGGCAGATATCAAGGGGCGGCATTTATGAATTTTAGATAGAAAATTCCGAGGGGGCGGCAAATTAAATTGTGCCCCTCCTAAAAAATCTCGTAGTTCCGGCCCTGGGTGGGTCCCATTGCCCCCAGGAATTGAATCCGGAATCTCTTGCCTAGCCTCAAAAATAAATAGTATTTTTTTATAGACTTCTTACATCCGCTCTTTTTTCATTAATTTTTAAGTTTGAAATGTAAAAAAAAAATTACTATAATTAATAATAATAGTTTTGTTTAGGCCATATATCATAATTTTACTTTTTTTTTTTAATTTTGAATTGAATTTTTCCGATAGGATTTAAAAAGTTTCCCTTTAATAAATATAAATTTAATTTAATTTTTTTTTTTTTTTTTTTTTTTTTTTAAATTAAAAGTAAAAGTCCCGTCATTAGTGAGAGTAGATAGTTTGGGAAGGCGATCCCGTTCATTACTCCCTTTACACCCTTCTCGCCCCTTTTTACCCTTGTTTCTCCCACCTCCGCCACTCTCACTCTTAATCGCTTCGCTCATCTATAATCATTAAACACAAGCCGGAAGTGACGTATCAATCAATATTTGCCAAAAGAGATAAAACAAAAAAAAAAAAAAAAAAAATTTAATGCCAAATGTTAAATTTATTTCCTTTTAAAAAAGTATTTAATTTTTGACGGCGAACAAACCTCTAAAAAATTCAAGGGAAAGGGAGATATGTGTGGTCGAACAAAAAATATTTAAAAAATTTAATATTATTTAAAACCTATTATAGAACTCTATATGACGAATGGAAATGAATTTTAACAAGTTTCTTAAAAAATGATTTGGAATTTAGGAACAAATTTTATAAGTATATGATATTACTTTTGTATACTATTATTATTTTTTTTTTGTAGGTAGTATAAATTTTTCTACTATTATAATTTTATAATTTTTTTGTTTGTTTAATACTAAACTAATATTTTTGATAATAGAGCTAGCAGAAACAGCCAAAAATCATTCAATGGCTATTTTCCCATTATCAGACGTTGATTTTTAATTTAGTTCCAAGGGGTTAGATATCAATGTCTACATTAAAGGGTAGTATGCTCAATATCAATAATCCATTGACTTATTTTTGTCAAAAAAACTTTTCCTCCCTTTTACCAATATTATGATTACGAATCGACTATTGAAAGGACTAAGAAAATTTATTATCAACCATTATTTTAGTGGTAGATAGAGCTCCTGCCTCTTGTACTAGGTGTCAGTGGTGCAAAAAAAAATTATATCAATTGAATTGGATGCCATGTCAATTGAATGTCGAAAAATATCTTAAATAAATTAAAAGAAGAAAAAAAAAAAAAAATTTACCTAACATTCCCTGGGCCCAATCTTTTGAAACTTTATAATAATTTAAACTATTAATCTCCAACCATGTCTTCGTGCTTGGTGTAGTTGGTAGCGCACCTACCTTATACCTAGGGTCGAGGGTTCGGAGCCCAGGCAGTCTGATGATTTTATTTAAGTTATTTGGATACCAAATGGCATAAATAAGAATGCCTGGACCCCAAAATATATTCATAATAACGGTTATCGTATAAACTTTTATTTGGCCTAAGTTGCTGAAAGGACTCTGTGTATGTGTGGGTGAATGTGAGTGTGAATGGGAAAAAAGTGTGAGTGTTTAAAAAAAAATCTCCAACCCTGGATCAAATTTCGTGACAATCTCAAGAACGAAAAGAGTTATGAAGTTGACATTTTATATTTAAATTAATCACCCCCGCGGGCCGTGACACGAAGCTTTTGAACAAAAACGACCAAAGACTACTAGTACTTTACTGATACACTTTTTCAGTTTTTTTTTTTTTTTTTTTCGATTTTCTCAAAATTTGCTTTAACGATTTTGATTAAAATTCAATTATTTTTTAGATGCTCTTTAAAATGTATATTATCATTTCGCCATTCAAATCTTCTGAAGACCACTTTACTCTTGTACTTCATAGGAAAGATTAGCGAAATGGTTGCCATGGTAACAAAATATAAATATTTCCCCATTCTTATAAAATTTACATCTTGAAAATCGAATGTACCGTACTGTCTGAAACTAAATATATTTCGACACAAAAAATTTGGTGTGACAAGCACAGTAGACATCTTTCAATTACCGAAGGTAAGAGAGAGTTGTGTGCTGTGCGACCAGTCACACCAGATTTTTTTATTATCAAAAAGTTGTATGTAAGATGCAACTTATGTGATCACATTTTATTTATTAAAGGGTTGAAAATATGAAATTAATTTTTTCACATTTAATTCATTTGCAATTATACCCAATTAATTGAAAAAAATTCAAAAAATAATATTCAAAATGTTTTTTATTTATTAAGGGTAGGTTAGGGGTTGGAAATGTTTATGAAAAAACTGAATAATTTAAATCATCTGTTAATGTTTTTTTCCATCTCTAAATAATATAAAGTTAGATTAGAGAAAAAAGTATTTTTTTTATTTTTATTAAAATGGGAATTCAAATTATGATTCCTTTTTTTAAAGAGAGCGCAGAGAGAATGCTTGCTTGTTTAGTAGAGTGCGAGTCGCGTCACGCGTTAGTTCTATTCGTTCTTATGTGATGTATTTATCTTAAAGTGAATAATTATACAACTCACCCTGACCATATCGACGACATGACCAGCCATCCCTCCCCTTGAGCAATTTATTAAAGGTACCGTATTTAATTCAACAAAAATTATAGTTTAAAAAATAGAGATTTATATTAATTCAAAAATACTTATTTCTCACTAGGGGTATGTGAAAAGAGGGTTGAAAGGGGGTAGGAATTATTAAGAAAAAAAAATCCATTTTCTCATTTTTTAGGTCATTAAATCAATGGAATTTTTTTGTTAACTTGAAATAATAGAAAGAAAGGCAGGGAATGATTTGCAACTTAGTTGTCAATTTTTTTTTTTTTAAGTAGATTTCAATATAGGTTATTCTTTAGAATTAAATTTAATAATACATAAAAAAATAATTATTTATTATTTAATGAGTTATAAAAATTAGCATGAAAAGAGATTTCCCATGCTTGATTTCACAACAGATGTTCTTTTGTGATCGAATGACTTCATATTATTATTAATGTTATCTTTAATTATAAACATAAACTTTCTTTTATGGATAAAAGATGGTTCTTTTAAACAAGTGGGATTATTATTATTTTTTTTTTTAATATTTCAGAGAAACTATAGTTTATATTTATTCTGTATCTATTAATTCATTTCATGATGTGATATTTAAATGAGGGACTTGATTCGTTTATTTTATTTCTCAGAGATGAGCCCCACATACCGTCAAATTTGTTTATATTTATTTATTTTTGCCGACACTTGACGAATGTCTTTCTTCCTTGACCGAAACGTGAGATGAGAAAGAGTTAAAAAATCTGGTGTGACTGGTCGCACAGCACACAACTTTCTCTTACCTTCAGTAATCAAAAGTTATGTTCTTTGCTTGTCCCACCAGATTTTTTGTGTTGAGATATAGGTTTAGTTTCCGTCACTACGGTATATTTGAATTCAAGATATAATTTTTTTTTTTAAACACACACTTTTCTCATTCACCCTAACATTCACACACAAATTCACACAGTCTTTTCGGCAACTTAGGCCATTTAAGACTTTAAACTATACTCGTATGTTTAATATATCTATTGGGTGCCCAGGTATTCTTGTTTAAGCCATTTGGTATCCAAATGGCTTAAATAAAATCATCGGACTGCCTGGGGACCGAACCCGCGACTTGGTATACGAGGTTAGCACGCTAACCCCTACACCAAGCCCCGAGGGCAGATATGAAATATATAAACCATGGGAAATTATTTATATTTTGTTACCATGGCAACCATTTCTCCTATCTTTCCTATGAAATACAAGAGTAAAGTGGTCTTCAGAACATTTCAATGGCCAAATAATATATGGACCCTGTTATGCATTAGTGTGTCAAGCGCCAAAAAAAAAATTAAAATTTAAGTTAAGCACGGAATATTGTTTCAATGCTTTGAAAAAGGCATTTCTCACACAGACAAGAAAGCTTTAGGGTGCGTGTGCTTTTTGGGCTGCCTAACTACCGGGCTTTAGACTCAAAACTATTGCAATAGATGGTATTATGCATTCAATTTCTCTCCCTAATAACTTACTATATACATTTATACATCTATATACATTAGGGTGTCCCTTATTTTTCAAAGTTTTTATTTTGGAACGCATAGGGCCTAGTTTTTTTCATTTGCCCCTAAAATACTCACAAATAAAATTTTAGCATATTTGGGGCACTGCAACCCGTGCCGACTAGCTCCGAAACATGGCCATATAAGCTGTGCGGATAGAGTTGCGCGCCCTCGCTCTATTTGTCAGTTGTACTCTGTTTGTTTGGTAATTCAGCAATTCTTTATTAAACATAAGGTAATATTTCCAAATGTTTCGGAGGCTTATTGGCACTTCTTCTTCAGTGGATTTATAAAATAACGAAAAAGAGGGACATTCGTGAGAAGAGAGTGGTGAGTTAAAAAGAATGTTTCAAAAATAATTTTTTATATGCCTCATGATGTCTTGCTGTCGTCGCCGAAATATCGCTTTTAATGAAATATAGAAAGAACTAGCGACGGTAGAGTTGCCTTCGGCAAACCAACCTCCGCTAGGCCCTGACGGGCGGCGCACAGTGGTCCGGATCGCTCGAAAAGCGGCCAAAAGTCGTATATCTTTTTATTAGTCGGTATTTTTTGGTGAAAATTTGTGTACATATGCTTTTAAGTATCCCCTTTAATAATATGTAGAGACCGGATTTTAAGCAAAATGCTTATTGCTCAATTTAATAAGCAACCATTAGATATTTAATTTCTATACGAATTAGGAAAAACTAAGTGCATTGAGATTACATTTTTTATGCTTTTTTTTGCTTTTTTTGAGTTTTCATGCTTTTTTTTCCCTTTCGTGCCTATTTGAACTTATTTTACGAATATTTATAATTTTTTTTTTTTTTTTTTTTTATTAAAAAAATTTTTTCCCATTCACACACACATACACCAGGGACTTATATAAAGGGAGGGGGGGGGCCTGCCCCCACCAAAAAAATTTCCAAAAATCCCGCAGTGTGAAAAAATATAGCCCTGGAAAAAAAATTTTTCATCAGGGTGAAAAAATTTTTTTGCAATTTTTCTTTAAAGAAAAATTTGTATACGCCATTGGTATGAATAAAAATTGCTTATTAGATGCTTTTTTTCAACTTTTATGCTTATTTAACAACTTATTATTCAAGATTTTTATGCTTTTTTAAGCACTTTTTTCCCATTTTTTAATGCTTTTTTGTCCGGTCTCTAATAATATGTTATAAAATTTTTTTTTTTTACAATTATAAAAGCCATAAAAAATAAAAAAACTCTTTTTCATGCGTATTTTTTTTTTTTTTAATCTCTATCATTTTTAATAAGAAGTGTTTTTTTGATGAAATTTTGTATACATATATTTTTGGTTATGTCTTTTAAGATAAATCTATTATATTTTTATTATAACGGTAAAAAAAAAATATTTTTTTTAAAGCGAATTTTTTTAACAAATATTTTGTTTTAAAAAATGACATGTTTTTGACATTGACACCGAGGTTTATTTTACAAACCAACAATACAATAAAATAAAAATATGATCTAATAAATACAATCAAATAAATATACAGTGTTTCGGAAACATTATTCGTCATCTTCAGGATGCTATATGATGCATTAATTTCGAAAATAAGCACCTAAATTATTTGTTAAGAATTAGAAGAAAATGTAAATGTAAATATATGGAAAAAAGGAAATTAACAATTATAGTTATTTTTTCGTCTTTTTTCTCATAGAACAAATATTATATAAATATACCACACTTGTGTGTTGAATTCACTTGGATGCCTGAGCATCTCATGTTTGGTATATACGTATTTGTTATATGACAAATAGGCTCTCAATATGCATAAATTTCAATAGGACATCGCGATGGCCCCTAATGAAATTTCACTATGCGTTTTTGCTAACTCTGAAGAAGGTTCAAATTCTGAACCGAAACGTTAAATCGATAAAAATAAAATTTTCACAACAAAAAACAATAGCTGCATATTCTCATATAATTCCTCTAAAAATCCAAAGGGAAAATAATTGATATATTTATTATAAAATATGTTCATCAGAACTTATATCTTCATCTTCATCTTCATCTTCTTCATGATCTGAAATTTGGTTAATAATCAGCTCCCTAATATCTTCATCGGATCTAGCTAAAGTATGAACGAAACTGAATTTTATTTTAATATATTTTTTGTCGCAAGTCTCTTGAAGGACCTTTTGACTTTCCGGTCATATATCCTTTTTCGGTTTCCTTAGAATTGAATACAAAAGGGTATAATAATAAACAATTATTTAACTTTAGAGAAAAAGTTATAAATACTGCAATGAATTTGGGATTTTCCAAACGCAGACAGGTAAAAAAGCACCTGAATATCCTGTATTATTTTTCCTATATCTGTTGTTTATTTAATATAATTGATATTAAAAAATATATTTCATCATATATTTGCTTTTAGTTAGGTAAAATTAAAATAATTCAAGATATTAATGAAGCAATAGTCTATTCAAAATCCGCGCGCGACTGCTTTAAAGGCTTGTAATTTCCAAATAGGCAAACATATAGAAAAGTTGTTTATTAGGGCATTTTCCTTGGCTCTTTAGCTATCACCAGGTGCATTCAAATCTTTAACACCTCTAAGGAAAAAAAAGATATGGACTAATATTTATATTTTTCAGATGCATTTTTACATTTTTATTATTGGTGTTAAAACAATATAAAAAATAATTTGACTAAAATAAAAAAATTATATTTTAAACTGGGATTATTGATGAATCGAAAGGTAAAATTTTAATCGGATTGGTCCATTATTTCCTCTTGAAATAATACAATGAATTTGGGCTTTTCGGAGTGGAAATTATGATGGAAAACACTTGTCTGCTTGAATATTCCTCGTTATTTTCTCAATATCTAATGTCATATTAATATAATAGGTATTAAAAAATATAGTTCTTCAAATATTTGCTTTTAATTATTTTAAATAGAAATAATTTTAGATATTAATGAAGCAAAAGTCTATTCAAAATCCGCGCGCGACTGCTTTAAAGGCTTGTAATTTCCAAATAGGCAAACATATAGAAAAGTTGTTTATTAGGGCATTTTCCTTGGCTCTTTAGCTATCACCAGGTGCATTCAAATCTTTAACACCTCTAAGGAAAAAAAAGATATGGACTAATATTTATATTTTTCAGATGCATTTTTACATTTTTATTATTGGTGTTAAAACAATATAAAAATATATATAAACTAAAAGAAAAAAATTTGTCTTTAAACTAGAGATATTGATGAATTAAGAAAAAAAAATTTTGATTAAATTGGTCCATTATTTCCCATAAAAAAAATTCTTGAATTTATGCTAAAAAATGGTTAAAAATCTCTCCGTAATTTGGTCAACTTTGCGCGCCTATAACTGTGAAATGGCTTCACTATTTTAAAAAAATTTACGGCTTTGAGTTAGCCAAATATTCAAGTTTAATATCCTAGAATATCATTCTATTTGGTTGACTTTCATTTTTTTTTTGGTTTGGCCGCTTTTCGAGCGATCCGGACCACTGTGCGGCGTCTCGGGATATGACTAATAGGGTGGATCGAAATTTTTTTTTTTTTCGAATTTCAAAACGGGCTACCCTGGAAAAGTTGTTCCATAATGTGACTATTTACCCCCTATTTTTATTTCTTAATACGAGAATATCTTGAGGTGCCCCAAGAGACTCAAAGTTTAAAAAAAAAAAATAATTATGATCTTCCACTATTAAATATAAATATTAGTGCCAAAATACTTATTTAGTGTTGATTTATAATTAATAAATAACTTGGAACCAATGACCGAGTGTTTTATTTTCATATTTTAATTTTCAAAATATTTCAACTAGAGCCTACGGTAGAAACTTTATCCAAAATACAGGTTTAGGATCCGAATTTCAAAAAACCCTGAAAAGCTTTTCGAGATATTTATTTAAAGAAACTTTTGGCGAAGAGAGCTAATTGATTTCTCATCTCGTTTAAACGTAATTAAAGAAAGTCAAAAATTTAATTAAAAAATGCATTTTTTTCTAAAATGGCGATTTTGGGCCCTTAAGCCCCGAATTTCAAAAAACCCCTTAAGCGCTTTTGAGGTGTTCATTTACGGAAGAATGTACCGAAGAAATTAATTTGATATCTCATCTCGTTTAAACGTAATTAAAGAAAGTCAAAAATTTAATTAAAAAATGCATTGTTTTCCAAAGTGGCGATTTCGGGCCCTTAAGGTCCGAATTTCAAAAAACCCCTTAAGCGCTTTTGAGATGTTTTTTTTTGTTTTTACTTAATTGTCTACCTAATATTTACTTAATTGCGATAATTTAGGTATATATCAAGAGATTATCAAAAACGACTATTTTCAAAAACTTTGCGGGCAGGTCGGCACGGGTTAACGTCAACGTAGGTGAATAAAATTTCATATATAAGTAAGGCTTAGTACCTTGAAAAAAATTAGAGGGTATGCGTTCCGGTATTTAAAAAAAAATTTTTTTTGCCCATATAAGGGACACCCTAATATACATGCATGAGAAATTATAATCAAACATTTTTACTTTCTCTTACCTATGTATATATGTAATATATATATAGAGAGAAAGTATTGGATTCATGTCAAAAATTCGATGTCGAGATTTTGATGGATCTTCACGTTTTGAGGTTCCCTGAATCCAAAAAGTGGTTTTCGCGACATGGTCTGTCTGCCTGTGTGTGTGTGTGTCTGTGTGTCTGTGTGTCTGTGAACAAAATATCTCAAGAACGAAAAGAGCTAGGAAGTTGAAATTTTATATTTAAGTTAGGCACCCCCATGGGACGTGACACGAAGCTTTTGAACAAAATCGACCAAAAAGTACTAGTACTTTACTGATTCACTTTTTCAGTTTTTTTCGATTTTCTCAAAATTTACTCCAACGATTTTTTTTTAAATTCAAAAATCAATTATTTTTTAGATTCTCTATAAAATGTATATTCTCATTTTGTGATTGAAATCTTCTGAAGACCACTTTACTCTTGTACTCCATAGAAAAGATAGGAGAAATGGTTGCCATGGTATCAAAATATAAATATTTTCCCATACTTATAAATTTTACATCTTGAATTCAATTGTACCCTACTGTCGGAAACTAAATACATGTCGACACAAAAAATCTGGTGTGACAAGCACAGTACACAACTTTCGATTACCGAAGGTAAGAGAAAGTTGTGTGCTGTGCGCCAGTCACACCAGATTTTTTCATTTTATTTCGAATTTTTTTTTTTTTTTTGTGTTTTTTTCTTAACCTACGATTTCATTTATCATATTTTTATTTATTCAAAAAAATATCCCAAACATTTATTTTAACCCTTCATTTTATCTTTTTTTTTTTTTAAATATCTACTAAGAAAATAAATAAATAAATACTGAGTGAAATTAATATTTTGTTTTTGTTTGTTTTAGGTAAGCCTGAAAGAGTCGCAAGATAGAGTTCATTTATTTCATGGCTTTTGGTGAGCTATTATCATCATTTATATTATTTTTTTTTCATATTTATTGTTGACATTAGAGTATGAAATTTTTCGCTCGAAAAAATAAAAAATAAAATACTTCGAAGTTTGCTGTTTGTAAATAAAAGGAGATGATGATGGTGTTAGGTAGAAGGGGTTATAAGGGTGGGGGGTGAGGAGTAGGCAATCCCATTAGCTAATTAGATAGCTATGATATATGATTTCTGCTTTCAGGTGGGACAGAGAGGGAGAATGCCATGATTAATTTACAACATGAAGACGATTTAACTTGATATAAAGCCATGTCAAATGAAATGGTGGGAGATGTGAAGAGGTAGGGTAGGGTGGGCGATAAATACCACCCCCTTCTCTTCTTCTTATCTGACATTTCGGAAGCTTATCAATTTGTCAGGGTTGAGTCAATTAAAATTGAGAGGAAAAATAGGCATACACGTCTCTTTTATGGAGAAAATTCAAAAAAAAAAAAAATTCAAAAAATAATTTCTTGCTGATTATATATTTTTTTTTTATTCCTTTCCGCATATTAGGCCATGCAGATTCTATAATTATTCAAATACGATATATATGTATGTAGGGCCCAGACACATTTATTTATGATTTAAAAAAATTCATTGGACTGCCTGGGATCCGAACCCGCGCTCTTTAGCTTTTAGGTTATCATTATTGACTTTCGGTCTCGAGGAGGGGTTATTACTTTCTCTTACCTCTATATATGTTAATATATATAGAGAGAAAGTATTGGATTCATGTGAAAAATTCAATGTCGAGATTTTGATGGATATACACGTTTTGAAGTCCCCTGGTCTGTTGGTGTCTGTCAGTCTGTGAACAAAATATTTCAAGAACGGAAAGAGCTAGGAGGTTGAAACTTTATATTTAAGTTAGGCACCCCCTGGGACGTGACACGAAGCTTTTTTTAACAAAATCGACCAAAGAGTACTAGTACTTTACTAATGCACTTTTTCAGTTTTTTTCGATTTTCTCAAAATTCGCTCCAACGATTTTTTTTTTAATTCAAAAATCAATTATTTTTTAGATTCTCTTTAAAAAATGTTTATTCTCATTTTGTGATTGAAATCTTCTGAAGACCACTTTACTCTTGTACTCCATAGAAAAGATAGGAGAAATGGTTGCCATAATGACAAAATATAATTATTTTCCCATACTTCTTAAATTTTACATCTTGGAATTCGAATATACCGTACTGTTGGAAACTAAATACATTTCGACACAAAAAGTCTGGTGTGACAAGCACAGCACACAACTTTCGATTACCGAAGGTAAGAGAAAGTTGCGTGCTGTACCCCAGCCAGACAAACCAGATTTTTTTTTCATGATCATAAATGCAATTTTTATAATTTTTCAAATTCTTTGATTCAAAATTTTAATTGATTTTTTTTAGTTTCTAAAATATTGGTGGAATTTAAATGTATATGTTTATAAAACTTACAGACGTCTTTTCTCGAATTGTTGAATTTCGGACTTTCGCCACTATGATTCTCAGCAGGCAATATGTCGAAAAAAATCAGTTGTGACGAGCACAGAACACAACTTTCAATTACCGAAGGTATGGGAAAGTTTTGTGCTGTGCGACTAGTCACACCAAATTTGTATAATTGTTTTCAACCCTCACTCCGGTTACAGCCCTGTTCTTAAGGCCTTTTAAAAATTTTATTTTTTTAGGCTACGTTAAATCTAGCCATAAAGTATTTTTCTTCATTAAAACCTATATATAAATTTATAATTAATGGAAGACTAATTAAAAAACTAACTAGATCTTTACCAAACTAAATAAGATCTTCTTTACAAGAAACCACTCTTTAAACAACATGGAAAAAAGTAATAATATTTATTTAAAAGAGATAAAAAAAAGAAGAAAAGGTTCTTTTTTGGGGTAGAAATGAAAAGAGCTATTAGCCAGAGGGATTAGGATTATTGAAAGAGGAAACTCTGTCCAGTTGGTCAATCTCTCTTTAATGTTTGTCTTTTGCTGACGGCAAAGTATTCTAAATGGCTGTGTGTATGTATAATATTAATGTTTGTTTGTGTGTGTGTGTGTGTGTGTGGGGGTCCTCCCCCGAGGCTAAAAGGAAAGAGAGACTGATCGTGTTTTTGGTTCACAGACTCTCTCTCTTTAAAATTAATTACAACACTTCCTTCTAAATAATTTCTCTCCCTAATAGCTTATTAGGCCTTTTTAAAATATAGGCCTATTTATATACTCAAATGACGCTGCTGCTTTTGTTTTTTAATTTATTTAATTAAGTTCCTTTTGTTTAATTTTCTGATTTTTCATTAGTTTTTTTCTTGTGAGTTTAAAATTTGAATATATTAGTTTGAGAATTTATATATATTATGATAATGAATACAAGGTTTTTTATTTTCTCTTACCTATATTTATGTTATTATACAGTAAATATAGAGAGAAAGTATTAGATTCTTTTAAAAAATACGATCTTTTAAAAAAGACAACAATTAAGCGCTCTGATTGTCTAACTTCACGGCTCTATTCTCTAAGGGTGGCGGTTATTATTGAAACTGAATGTACCCCTCTTGCACGTGAAATGAAACTTTGGAACAAAATCGGCAAAAAAAGTACTTGTACTTTACTGATGTGCTTTTTTCTCGATTTTCTCAAAATTCGCTATAACAATTTTGATTATATTTATAAATCAATTATTTTTTAGATTTCTTTAAAATGTATATTCTCATTTTGCCCTCATAATTGTTTGAAGTTCACTTTACTCTTGTATTAGGAAAGAATAGATTGGTTGCCATGGTAAAATAGTTTAAAAACGTATTTTTCTGTTTTTGAATTTTAATCTCCAAAAACTACAAATATATTCTGAGGAAGGATGTGAAAATGCAGGCAGCCAAAAATAAAACGCTCTCAATTCCCTTTGAATGTCTAGACGTTTCGGGCAAAATTTATTCGCCCATCCTCAGTGAACTATTCTAGTGGGAGAGAGTCAAGTCTCCTTTGATATACATAGTGGTCATTAGATTCTACTACGTATTCTATTTTATATAATAATATGATGATATATGAGTTTTTGATATTAAAACTTTTTGCTATTTTCATAGTCAAGATACAATGAACTAATGTCTCTTAATTCTCTCCTGATTGCCTGATGATGGTCAAATAAATTTGGAACGAAACGTCGCGAATATCTGAGAGTTTCATTGTTTTGGAGACGCTCCTTCCTGGCTGCTACCTCCTGCCATTCTTTTAAGATATTAATCACAGCCACTTCCACACTCAAAAAATATAATGTCTCTTAATGCATCAAGTAATGTATCTTGACTATGAAAATAGCAAAAAGTTTTAATATGGAAATTAGAAAGAGTTTGAAGATGATTTTTAATTTAAGAAAAAATTAATATTCTCGGACCCAATTCTCTCAACTTCATTCAAGAGAACAAAAGATTTATAAATATTTGCCTCCTTTCATTCGCCTAGATTGTCATATATATTTAGATATATGTTAATATTTCATATCAGCGGATGCACTACATTTAAAGAGGCGGGAAAGTTTCTTTTAGCATAAATCAGACTGATAGAATAGTGTGGGATATTAACATAACAAACACAAGACAATCTAGGTTTTGACTATTGCAATGAGATAAATTATAATTTAAAATTTTTTGTACATATGTGGCCTTTCGTCGATAAAGAAATAAATGACTGAATCTCTCGTTCATATAATTATAAATATTTAGTATTTTGAGTTAGTTTGACTCCTCTAACGGCTTAATATTATGTCCAAATGTTGGTGGATATGTTGCGGAGTGTCCGTCTGTCTGTCTCATTCTGTTTGACCAACTTCTCGTTGGAATTTTGAAATTAAATTTTTGCACCCTTATAGAGGAAGTTATAGATAGAAAAATCCTTGCGTCTTCAAATCCCCATATAAGCAGGCTCACAAGCCCTTGGTTCATGTTTCAGTGGTCGAGTTTCTACCTCTTGTGGGTTCACATCCCGTCTTATGCGACAAAAATTTATTTTAGTCTAAATGGCCCGAGCAATTTAGAGATGAAGTAAACTCCCCTTAGACAGGTATCGCTTCTAGTTTATATATTCCTCTCCGAGATCATAGGTCCCTGGTAGGCAGGAAACTTAAACGACCAACTCATTCCTGGGATTTATGTTATTGCATTAGAGTTCTTCTAGAGTAAAGTAGCGCAAGGGCGAATGAATATAAGGGAAAGCGAGGCCCCCCCCCTGAAATTTTTCAAATCCATACACATATATAGGGATATACAGGTAACAGCGCAGGGCAAAAAACGAATTTTCCGGAAAAAGAAAAAAATTCTTTGGTTCCGCATAACCGAAATTATTCCGCAGGGAGGAAAAATTTAGTTGCTTTAAAAAAAAATTTTCTGCAGAAAAATTTTTAAGTTGAGGCCCCCCCCCCCCCCGAAAAAATTTCTATATATCCCCCTGAAGTAGTGTACCCTGCAAGTTCATTTATTAATTTTTAGGGAGTTTAATAATTGATCATATGTCCTCTCTGTTCTAAAGGCAATTAATAAAAAATATAACGCTTAAATTTAAATAAAAATCAACTAATTTATCCACTCGTTAATATAAGCGAAAATGTTTCTAAATTTATATTCATTTAGTTTTATTATTTTTGATAAATGATAATCTTATGAAAGTGACAAAGCCTTTTTTTCCATAGCACCGAACCATGGCGCAACCCTTTCTTTTCTCCCTTTTCTCCTTTCTTTGTTTGGTATTCATTTTCATAAGTTCCCTATATCATTTAAATCACGTATAAAACTCATAAACTAGATATCAAGTCATAAGTCAGATGATGGACTTTTTATTAAAATTTATAAACTGCGTTGAGAAGGTTATTTGCCTTCCCTTTTCATTTTTTTAGACACCTCATAAAGAAATTTTCTTTACCTACTCATTATTAATTAGTTAAAATTGTTTCCGTTGACTTTTTTTTGAAGTCTTTAACACTAACGGGTTTTGAATTTATTTTTAAATAATTAAGAAATATCCCATAATTTTTAAGAGGATATGTAAAAACCGAAATACTTTTTTCTTTAATAAACTAATTAAATTTTTTTTCAATCTGGTTTAGACATTCAACCAAATAAAATTCTGATTATTAAATCAAAAGAAAATTTCAAAAACTTATTATATTTTTAAATTTATAAGTATGAGAAAATGTTTATATTTTGGACCACTGCAACCATTTCCTATCTTTTCTATGAAGTACAAGAGTAAAGGGTGCTTCTGAAGATTTCAATGGCAAAATAGGAATATTCATTTTAAAGAGCATCTAAAAAATAATTAATTTTTTAATTTTAATCAAAATCGTTGGAGCGAATTTTGAGAAAATCGAAAAAAAAAAAAAAAAAAAAAAAAAAAAACTGAAAAAGCATCAGTAAAGTACTAGTACTCTTTGGCCGATTTTGTTCAAAAGCTTCATGTTACCTGCTAGGGGGTACTCGACATCGAATTTTTGACATGGATCCAATACTTTCTCTCTCTATATCTTTATATATATATAGAGGTAAGAGAAAGTTAAAAAAGACTAAAGGGGAAATTATCATGCCCATATATAACCTCCTCAATATTTCTTAACCGAGAATAATTATTTTCATGGTTCGTGAAGATAGCAACAAAATTAGAATGTAGCTTAATAGACAATTGCATATAACGATCACTTTTATTTATATTATTTAATAGTTTTTTGAGTACATATAATTTGTCATAAAAATTATTTTTTCCAATCGCTATAATGTTTTTACTATTAATTCACTAGTAATGTTGTTTAAGATAATTGATATTAACATTAATGTATCTATTTTGTGATTAATCAATTATTGCAACAGTCGATGAAGTAATAAATAAAGAGTAGGTAAGCTTCAAGGCACTCCCCCTCTGTGTTAAAAATTATGATTCGTGAGATTAAATAATAATGTGCTGCTCTAGTGTTCTTCTTAGTCACATCAGATGGTTATTTTCATTTAAAATATATTTTATATACATTTCAAAAATAAAATTCAACAATCACTCTTTCGTGAATGTTCGGTTTTGTTCGGCTAGATTCGGGTTTGTTTGTCGGGGGCGCCATCTTCCCTGTGTAAAAGCCTCTGACCCACCGCCTCAGTCTGTGTCATGGCGTCCCTCCGTATACACACTATGCAGTGCACACGTCCTCGTCGTCGACAACGTCTCTCCTCTGCTCTCATGTTGTTCCTTCTTTAGTCCTTTGCTCCTTTGCTCCAACATCTTTATTTTGAGGTATTTTATGTTTTTAATTCTTTCTTTTAAAGAGAGAGTATTGTATCTTATAATCTCTCTTGTTAATCGCTTCTGATCCTTCTAATCAACAGAATAAAAAATAAAAATATTTCCAGAGGTCTTTGTTTTCTTCCCCTCTTGGCATCCTCATATCTAGCTCGGGCCCGCCCGCGTTGAACTTTTCTCAAAGTTTTTTCTGCATTCATTTCTCATTATAGCTAATTAAGATATGCCCCCCCCCATACTCCACTCTTAAAAATATTTAATCAATTTTTATGAATTTTATTTAATATTTCACTGATATTTTATTCATTTTTTTTTTGTTTCATTTATTTTATTTAATTAATATTTAACAGTGTTAATTAGAAATTCAAATTTACTTTTGATTTCTAAAAGAGATAGATTTTATTTATTCAACAATGCTTTTCATATTTTCATCTCGACATTATGGAAAGTTGCTGAAACAGAGTGACAGACAGACTGATATTAAATTAAATAGGTTTATATAGTTTCCCATAAAAAACAGTTATTCATTGGTCGTTTAAACTTTATTCTATTTTCTATTTGCTTCACACCATATCCATTTATTAAAGCCTTTGTCGGGATCGCTGTTAAGCAAAAATAAACTCTGCAGTATTTTATTAATTTAATTGCCCTCGGGCTTGTTGTAGTTGGTTGGTAGGGTGGTGGCACGCCTGCCTTGTATACCAAGGGTATGATTTTATTTAAGCCATTTGGATACCAAATGGCTTAAATAAGAATGCCTGGGCCCCCAAAAGATATATTTACAAATAACGGGTATCGTAAAAAGTCTTATATGGCCTAAGTTGCCGAAAAGACTGTGTATATGTGTGTGTGAATGGGAAAAAAGTGTGTTTTTTTTATATAAAAAAAAATTAATTTAATTAAAAATAAACTAAGCCAAATATTTGACCACTAATTACCATTATCAATCTATTTTTCACCTAATCAAAATATAATTTTGTCAGTTAAATTGAATGACTGTTCCTTTTAAATAATTCAATATTTTTAAAACCTTGAGTTTTATTATACTGAAAATTTTAGTAATTATTCATTATTAGGTTATAAAATTTGTTATATAAAGATGTCTGTATTCAATTTTATATCCCAGTTTTTTAATATATTAACCTTTGAAATTTAAGAAAATCTCAAACAATCTCTGTAGAAAATTTTTTTGCTACCTATTGTTTCGTTTGTTTAGAACTAACATAAAGTTTGTCTTTTGTTCGACGTTGGTCCAAAAAGAAAAAAAAAAGACGTGATAGGGGGAAAAGGGGGACATAAAAATAAAACCTTTTTTTTTTTTTGGTTGCTGGAAATTGTCAAGATAAATAATTGAATTGGCGATTTCGCTTGACAAACCGTAAGGCGGCCAGCATATGTTAGTTTTGTACATAAACATACATACACGCACACAAACATTCGAGCACACACAGCGAATCGGACCCTTTGGCCCATACATATATTTATTTCCGAGGAAGGAAACCCTGGGCTGTTTGCATGGATGTTTGTCCATCCACATAAAATCACACACACAAACACACGCAGACACATTTACACTCTCGCTTCTATGAGGTGACTTTAAGAGACAATACTTTTTGCTTTGAAATACACTAAAAGGATTTTAGAGAAATTAAAATTAAATTAGTCTTTTCTAAAAAAAAAAAAAAAAAAAAAAAGAAATATAGTCACTTTTATTTCGTACCCATAAAATTCCAACAAAGTAACCATACATAAATTAAGATTTTCTCTCCTTGGATGATCTAATTCAATTGAAATAAATTCTTCGCATGGGCCAGGAAACCCTTGGTTCAATGGCCAGCCTGGAACCACTATACCAAGGCCGAGGGCTCTCTTATAGTCCTTAATTAAAAATTTTTTATTGATGTAATAAAGATGATAGTGTAATAATATTAAAATTAAAATGCTATAGTCTAGTAATAGAAAGTCTTGTAGTACGATAGCTATCAACAAATCAAAATTCTGTTGTATCAAGTTCATTAATAATTAGATTTTTTCTACGTGTGATTATTTCAGTGTTTTTACAAAAGAAAATGAACATTTTTATTGGGAAGGTTCTAAGTGTGAACCATGAAAGTTTCCATTTAAAAATATATAATATTTTTTTAATAACATGAAATAATAAGTAGAAAACGCACGGGTTTAATATTGTCCCTCACTGTACATTCTCTTATGGACTTGTAATAAAAAATAATTTTCATGGTTAAAATTTTAATTAAAAAAAATAATTTTCATGACATTTTTTCCTAAGGGGGCTCGGGCCCTTTAAGCTCAAATCTTAAATTTATAGGGAGGGGGGGGGCGTATTATTATGTAGTCCCGGGACCCATCAAGTCTGTCTGCAGTCCTGCTTATGTCACTAGAAATAACTTGCCTATGTTAACTAATTTTTTTTTTTTTTGAAGTGGACTTGATACAATACAATTAATTCTCCATCGACAAAATATTACAAAAAAAAAAAAAAATTAATATTAATACCATAATACATTTTTTGTTATATGACAGACAAACAACACATTCAGTTTGTTTAACAAATTTAAGGACTCGTGGAAATCATAATTTGTATATCCGTTATGTTCTTAATTAAAAAAAATTTAAATATTTGACTTCTTATCTCGAAGATGGAAATGAAAATTAAAATTTTATATTCCCCATTCGATACTCCCAAGCAGGCAATACTAGCTTATATTTTTCAATTTTTATTTTTATTCTATTAAAGTATATTGATAAAATGTTTAGATAAATTCTCACTTGGTTCTTTTATGTGTCTATGCTTTTTTCATGGTGGCCAAAATCGTGCACTCTTAGAAAGAGAGCGAGAGAGAGGAAAAAATGTTCGCTTCTATTGATGCCTTTATTTTTTTTTTCTTGAAAAGCATTGACGACCTAAAGCTATTAAAATTTTTATCAGTTGCCTTGAAAGCCCTTCATTTTTTTTATTTATATTCACCTAAAGGAATGAATCAATGACGTGAACTGAGATGATATGACATCATACATAATATTTTCATCCAAGTCATTGACATATGGAGCTCTTTTTTTACTTCTATATTATAAAAAGAATTGAAAGTATTGTATTATGGTCGAAAAATTCATCTTTGAGATAAGAATTCTTATTGTCAAACGTAAAAAAGAATGCTTTTGAGTAGAGGGTGAATGTATTATTAATAATGTGGAAAATAAGGCAGCCGAAGCAAATAAAAAAATCTGGTGTGACAAGCACAGAACACAACTTTCGATTACCGAAGTTATAAAAGGCAGAACAAAATGTAGCCAAGATTTTTTCTTTAAAAAAATATATTTTCAACAGCTAACATTTTGGCCTTGATTAATTAAAGCCATCTTTGGAGACGCTAGCTGTCATTCATTATACTGGTATACATATTAAAATTAAATATACAAATTAAACACTAGGTTATTTGTTTCAAAGGTTTTATTAATTAAAAATTAACACTTAATACGTATTTCGACAATTTCTTGTCATCATCAGAAGTTAGAATGTAATCACTTCTGATGATGACAAGAAATTGTCGAAATACGTATTAAGTGTTAATTTTTAATTAATAAAACCTTTGAAACAAATAACCTAGTGTTTAATTTGTATATTTAATTTTAATTTACAAAATGTTTCAACGAGAACCAACGGTCGAAAGTTTAAATCTTATGGTATACATATGTTTGCCACTGTATTTAGAATTGATTTTTGATGTAACATTAGAAAAAATTTTCGTTTAATAAGATTTTTTCTTTCTTCCCTTGCGAATACAATGTATTTGTTGTTTGTAGAGGGCTGTAAGAATAAATCAATTTAATTTTAAGGGCCGACGGTCAAAAATAAATACTTTTGCGTATAATCCATTTATTTGTAGATATATCGATCCTAGTGATATGGAATCATCTTCAGTACAATCAACAGATGTTTTGCAATTCGTTACTTTCTCCCATACAATATGACAAAATAGCTTAGCATTCCATGGACGCAATTGTTATAGATGATTCGAAATATCTACAAATAAACGAATAATACTCAAAAGTATTTATTTTTGGCCGACGGTCCTTATAATTAAATTGATACATGTATTTGTTTTTGCTATTTATTGACAACTAACAGCTCCGAAGATGGCTTTAACCAAGGCTGAAACATTCGCTGTTGAAAATATATTTTTTTAAAGAAAAAATCCTGACTATTTTTTCTGCCTTTTATTCCAAACAATAAGTCTTGAGAAATTTTTGGCTGTCTAAAAGTTCGGGGGCTCATGATATAGATAGAGAGTGTAATTTCAAATAAATTCCTTTCCACAAAAAAAGAAATTGACAATGGAAATAAATGACTCTTTTCTAATTGAGATTGGAAATAAATGACTCTTTTGTTAAATATTCTAACTAGAGGTGCACTTCTCTTTTCTTTTTGGGAGGTCGATTCATTTTCAATAAACTGATAGAGCTCTGTCCTTTTCGGTGTGTGTGTGTGGGGTGTGTGTGTGCAAAATCACTACTAAGGCAAGGAAAAATATGAGTCTACTCTTTCTGCTTGGTCTTCTAACTTTCGATTTAAAAATCACTGACTCAAAAAAATTTCATAAATTTATTAGTAACCTATGTATATTTACTTTTTATACTGTTAATTTTTTTTTTTCTTTATAACTGAGGCATTGCCTATAACTTGCTCTCTTCCCTTTCTATTAAGCTAATTGTTCATTCATCAAGTTATTTATTTATATTTAAGCCCCGGCAATTGAGTTATTTTGATTTATTGATGGATTAATAAACGCCTTTTGATCTATAGATGGTTAGCAGTCAAATCATCCATTCGATTCAATTAAGATGCAAATTGAAAACAAATTGGATATACAGTATATTTAAAATAATTAAATTTTAACTTCAAAATTTATTTATGTAAAATAAACAACTTTGAACTCCTAAATTCATAAACATTTTAAATAGATTTTAACTAAATTTCAGAAAACTGGAAAGCCCACTGAGTGTTTTCAAATCACATTTCTAATGTTGTAAAATTTTAATTGAAAGTTGTGTTCTGTGCTTGTCACACCAGATTTTTGTTTCTGCATATACATATTTAGTTTCCATCACCAGGCCCTAGATTAGATAGAATTCAAGATGTAAAAAAATATGGTGTGGCTGGTCGCACAGCACACAACTTTCTCTTAACTTCAGTATTCGAAAGTTGTGTTCTGTGCTTGTCATACCAGATTTTTTTTTTTGTCGCGATATATTTAGTTTTTCGTTTATATTAAAATTTAAGATGTAAAATTTATAAACATGGGAAAATATTTATATTTTAACTAGATAAAGTTTTGTTTGAAAAGAGATGGATTTTTTCCAAACAACGTTCCAATAGACTGTAAATAAGCCAGTCAATATATCGTTTAAGATAACAAATTTGCGAAAGCGTGGAGGTCCTGGTTCGACTCTAGGGGGCGCAATTTTTGACCAATCAAACACGAACTTATCTCGCAAATTTGTTATCTATTTATATTTTGTTACCATGGCAACCAATTCTATCTTTCCTATGAAGTACAAGAGTAAAGTGGTCTTGAAACAATTTTGAGAGCAAAATGAGAATATACATTTCAAAGAGTATCTAAAAAATGATCTTTGAATTTCAATCAAAATCGTTAGAGCGAATTTTGAGAAAATAAAAAAATCTGAAAAAGTACATCAGTAAAATACTAGTACTCTTTGGCCGATTTTGTTCAAAAGCTTCGTATTACTTCCCAAGGGTACCTAACTTAAATATAAAATTTTAATCTCCTAGCTCTTTTCGATCTTGAGACATTTTGTTTACACGCACACATACAGACAAACACAGACCATGTCGCGAAAACCACTTTTTGGATTCAGAGGACCTGAAAATGTGTATATCCATCAAATGACATCGAATTTTTGACACCGTGTATTTCCATCAAAATCTTGACATGAAACAAACATTAAAAATAAATAGGTATGGGGTCTAAATGGCTCTAGATGTCGAAAAAAATCTTAAAATAAATTAAAAAAAAAAAAAAAAACTTCCTGAACACATGATAAAAGGTCAGAGATAACGCTTAATTATTTTAGAGAGGGGTTAATATTTTTAACTACCCGCTGAATGTCATGAATGCAGTAATTGGCAATTTTATTTTATAAAGCTTTAAAATTTGTTTATAAGACCTGAAAATCATTTTCATTTATATAGAAATAAACTCAGTAAATAATAAATTATGATGTTAATTGGATTGTTATACGAGTTGTGTAGTAGAATTAATAATTTTGTCATTAATTAAAAACAAAAGCATAAAATATTAAATAACCTTTATTTCCGGTGGAATGAATCAAAATGGCCTAACATTATGGATTTGAATTTTTTTTTTTTTTATTACTAGCTAGAAAAGCACTTTTGCACACACCTTCCTTGGGTTGTTGGCATTTTCGATAACGATCAAAGACCGGAAATAGAGAGAGAAAGAGAGGGGTGATGATGGCGTCACAAATGACCAGCAGTCACCTTGCAAAAGTATAAAGATCCCCCCCTTCCCCCACCACATTTCTTTTTTCACTTATCGACAAATGGCACCTGAATGTAAACAAATTTTTTCTTCTACTCTCGTTATATCGCCCGAATATTTTTATAGAACGTATAAAATTTTATTAAAAAACTTTTTTCTGATCCAAAAAATATTAACATTTTGACCAAATATTTTTAGATTTTATCGACCCCTAATATGTACAAAATCTATTCGGTAATCGAAAGTTGTGTTCTGTGCTTGTCACACCAGATTTTTTCATGTCGAGATATATTTAGTTTCCGTTTATATGTAGGCCTATATTTTTCTTTTTAAAACACTCACATTTTTTTCTCATTCACATTCACACTCACATTCATACAGTACATTGCAATTGAGTGAGTAATAGTAGAAATTAAAGAAGAATGTGCATATCAAGTATTTATAATGCATATGTACTTATTTCGGTGTGAAACTGGGAAGTCGTTTGTGAAAATGTTCTAGATTTTTCTCTCAAGGTTGAGGACTACCTCAATTAGAAAGGAATGTCTTCCGAAACGTTCTTTTATTCAAAACTTTCTCATCGCGTTGGACCAAAGACCTCGGTGTAATCTAAATTAATGCATCATCGCTACTTCCCCTTCCACATTGTTTTATATTGTTTTGCACAAGCTTATATTCATGGCTAATATCTAAAAACCGACGTTAATATTTTACATCCTAAATCGGATGTTAAAAAGTAAATTAATAACATCAGCGTTAAAAATGCCATTCTCTAACCCATGTTTTAACAGCGACATTAAAATTTTATTTTTTAGCACTGGTGTTAACGATTCTAATAAAGATAACTATGTTTTCTGCTTGTTCGTGTTTTTGGATCCTCCGATAACCTCTCGAGCATGCGCATTACTAACTTAATTGGTTATTTTCAATCTCGCCTTGTTAAATTTTTTTTGTAAAATTCGATCAATCGATTCGATGTTGAATTAGGCCTACCTCCAAGAAACTAATGTTCTATAATTTTTTTGCGACAACAATTTGTTTCATTCATTCTTTACTGATCGTGATGATTCTTTTCTTCTCTATATAACTATAGGTTGTTCTCTTGCTACCTCGTTTTGAGCAGGGTTGTGTATTGTATCAATAGTTAAAAATGACGGACTCCTCCATTTTTAAAATTTCACTTTCTGATTGTGACTAATTTCCATTTGAACTTTTTTTTTTTTAAAAGTGACTCTTTGTTGCTACAATACACTTGTTGCAATTTATTTTGTTCTCCCCCTCCCCTTTCCCATTCAGGCGGAGAGATTAAAGATGTCAATATTGATAAACTCAAGGGGTGGATGTGGGTTCGGATCTCAGTTCGATGAATATTGAATTCATTTTTAAATTCCTAACCAACATTATTATTA